>BQNB010016514.1:0-71499 GCA_026074375.1 Tanacetum coccineum
TGTTGCAATGAGTGGGTTATGTGTTATATGTGTTTATACGTGTTTATGTATGTTGTGTGGGATATGTGAGATTTGATAATCAATTCATTAAGCGTGATCGTCTCATTGGGATTGGATTTATGTTGGATTTTGTGGAGTTCATTTCGTTCACTTTTAGTGACAAGGAAATGATTTTAGTGATTGAAGCGGTTTCGCGTTAATTGTGTAAGTAATTATACGTATATGTATTTTTATGTTAGTAATATTAGGATAAGATTAGGTTCTAGTAGTTAGAATATGAAAGAAATGAAATTTTCTATTTTTGGAAAGTTAGGGTTAATAAAAATAAAAAGGTATTTATTTTTAAAAGTCTAGTAAATTGCGTTTAAGCAAAAAGGTATGCGCAAGTAAGCTAAGGTTTTTATAAAAACTTAAGGTAATGCAAATAATTAAGTAATTAATAAATAAATAAAATTAAAAATTAAAAAATATATATATAAAGGGGAAGTTGGCCAAAAAGAAAGGAAGAAAAAAAGGAAAACAAATCCCACTCTAATTAAAATTGGTAAAAGATATCTATCCTAAACCTCATTGTAAAGCCTATAAATACCAAAAACATTCCTCCCCTTGTATTTTTGTGTTCCCAGCCGAAATCCTCATCAAGAAGAAAAAAATGTTTTTTTTTATCAAGAACAAGTTGGTGGTTTAGTGTTTCAAGATTCAAGGTTTAGGTATGTTCAATTAAGCTTTTGTTTAATCATTCTTTAAATCATGTAACAAATTATTATGATGGATAAATTAGGGCTTCATAACATCTGTAATTAATGATATAATAAACATGTTATAATGATTAGGGTTTAATTAGGATCATATGGGTGTATTCGTTAGGGTTTAGATCGCGTTAGAATTTGATTTAGATTGGGGCAGAATTTAAGGCTGTGTTGTTCGGCTGATATCTCAATGATGGTAATAGCTTTTGTTAAGTTTCCGGTGTCTATGACGTAGCTCAGAGAGTCTAGTTTCCATAAAATCTAGCCTAGAAATTTTTTAAGGTCGGGAAGTCATTCAAATGTTGGTTACGAGAAAAGTGGTCAAAACAGTAAATACATGTCTGATTTAGAGCAGATTACGATGTGTAAAACCCCCACATAAAATTCGAATTTCGCTTAGCCCTTATACATGAGTTTAGTTCTATGTGTCTTTTAGAAATCCCCCAAAGGAGAGCTTCTAATTGGGAGCCTAAGTATACTTTTTAGATCCAAAATGTTTAGTGTGCAAACAGATCCGAATTGAGACTGTTTTGAAGTTTGATTTTCTTAGGAGTACTTGTACATGTAATTGAATCTTGAGAATCATAAGGTAGTTAATATACTCATTAATGAACATAGGTGATTTTTGGTTTGAATTATGGAGGTCAGTAAGTAAGGGTTTTGAGTACGTTAAGTCGCGTTAAAATTCTGCAGTTTTGAACAAATTGTGACTAACTAGTGAAACTTGATAATGAAGTGGTTAAAGTTGGGCATGGTATCGAGGTGACCCATGAGGGTAACTAAAAATATTAGAAATCCATTATATGATTGTTACATGTGCAATAAGCTTTTGGCTTAGTAGCGTGTAACACGTGTTGTTTTCTTGTTTAGATTTGTGCTAGTGTTTGTGGAAGCTGCAAAGCAATCAGTTGAGTTTCATAGCCCATTTTTCTCATGTTATTTTTGGGGTGAGAATGATGCTTGTCTTGTTGTCGTATTAAAATATTTTTAAGCTTGCTGTAGTTATGTGTATTAGATCGGGGGTAACGTTCCTACCCATGTGAAGTAATGTTGTTGCATTGGATCGTGGGCACGTTCTGTCCCTTTTGTGTTGTGATATGATATGTTTGGTATTATGGATCCCAATATGCAAAACGAGATGTGATGGTGGTAAGACTGCGTGAGCTAATATGAGGCCATGTAGCGTACATATGTAGATGATATAATTGTGGATCGTGGGCACGTTCCGTCCCTTTGTTGTTACTTGTTGTCATGAATTGTTTTGGTAATTGTAGCAGCTAATTGAAAGTTTATTTTGGATTTTGTTGTATGTCGTAAACCTATGATTCTCGCTCAACTTAATGTT
Source organism: Tanacetum coccineum (assembly GCA_026074375.1). Lineage (NCBI taxonomy): Eukaryota > Viridiplantae > Streptophyta > Magnoliopsida > Asterales > Asteraceae > Tanacetum > Tanacetum coccineum. The sequence goes on from BQNB010016514.1 coordinate 2,095, forward strand.
GACGTTTTAAGCATCATTTTCAGGTGAGCTTAATGGTGCTAAGATAGAGTGAAGTGGCTAGAAGAGACCATAGAACGCTTGGAGTTTCTTTATGCTTTTTGTTTAAATAAATGCGTTTGCATGAATTGTTTGGTTTATGTTTTGCATGTCATTTATTGATGAGACCTCTTTCTCATTAATAAAGACACCATTAGGTTTTGGGTATTGTTATGACACTTTGTGTCTTTGCTTTACTTTAGTTTTCATTTTAGTATTCTCTATATAGACACCATGTGTTGTGATGATATCCATTCTTGTTTATGCCTCGCATTTTCGCCTTGGCGGGGTGTGACAGATTGGTATCAGATCCAGGTTATAAAGAAGTAGGTGGTTAAGCCTAGACTATAACCTAGGGGTCCTTCATGTAGATGCATTTAGGGCTTAAGTGTTTAATGCTATAACTGCTATGCTTTCCCTCTATTTTTGCATAGCTTATATATCTCGTATTTTGCTAAGTTGTCATTTTAGTTATTTTGCCTTCTATTATCTGATATGATATGTATTACTTTCTTCGTATTTTAGCTATGTTTTTTCCCCACCCGTAAGAAGCCTTGTTGGGGAACCATTTTCCCAAATGGACTTAAGCGTTATAAGGAGCTTCTTGTAGAACCGAAGGAGATAAGATAGTTGATCGTTTGTCTTATGCGTGTAATAGGGCTGGACCCGCGGAGTCGGGTGATTCTTGCAGAGGCAAAGTCAAACCCAAGCGAGGCCTAACATAAGTTTATCCCGCCCTTTACCTCGTCATGTTGTTATTGATTATTTCTTTTGGATATTTCGTATTTTGGAAGTCGTTGCGAGACTTTCGTTCCTTTATGTCGTTCCGATCTTATTTTGATATAAGTAAGTAGTAATTTGATGAAGCATCATTTATGTGTTAAGTTGGAGTGGTTTAAGATGTGAAATGTGGTATATGTGCTGATATGTGAATTATGATTGATATGGGTAATCTTGGAAGTAAGTACACGTGTGAAAGGAGGCACTTATAATTATGGTAGCCAACATAATTATAAAGGCATCACACACGTAGACTTGTGACCATGATTGCATTTATTTGTGTTTGAATGTAAGGTGGTAGTGTAATATGTTTTTTTTATTGATATGTGTATTCATGATAAGGATGATGGTATGGGTAGAGAATTATTCTCTTACCCTAATTGGATGATATGTTAAGTTGAGTTGTATAGATAGTAAGTTTCCTTTCTATCTAGTATTTGCGGATACCTAGTATTGCTATTATAGAGGTTGTTTGTTTGCTCAGTTGTTTGTTCGGATTTCCTACGTCTAAGCTTAGCATCCCTTCATCGTACTTTGTTAGTAAGGATACCTGATTTTCCTATTCGACATCTCGATGTATATTGCTTGTTCGGAATCTGCTTTTTTGGATATAGCCGCGTTTCGTTAGTTCTTTCATTGCATTGATTACTCGTATGAGTATCAAAGGTTTCTTTTAAGCACTAATTATTCCTAACATATTAGTGTGGATCATTACTCCCTTCTTTGTATATCCTTTGGTTTTCGTAACTCGTTGGCGACGTGTTAGTATCGATGCTTTTAGGTTTGCTCTGTTGATCGTTATTTTGGATAAGACCTTACGTTTTATTTTGGGTTACGTACATTCTTGCATGATTTTTCTGTACGCGTTTGTTGTGATTTTATTAATTTTGAGTATATGGTTCCTTGGTATTTTCTTTCGTTTTCAAACAATAGAATTATGTTAGAGTCTGTACGGTGTTTTACGATCCCTGTTGGTATTATGGTGTCATTTGTTTGAGTAACATATTTCATAATTGATGTCTAATTATAAAAACTCTTTGGAAGTATTGTGTTAGTGTTTGAGAAAAACTATGTTTAAAATGATCTTTGTAAAAAGAATATGTTTAAATGGTCTATACAAATAGGATATGAAAATTTTTAAGTGGTTTAATAAATTTTATTTTATTATAAAAAGCTGGTTTAAAGTGATTCATAGTGGTAAGGTACGATATACCATTAGATAACCATCTCTAGATTTTTTTTATGACAACCAGAATGAATTTTATAAAGATTAAATTTAAGACAATTTTATTTATTATTTAAAACGATTTTTATACTTAAAGTGACTTTTTTAATTTAAATTGATATTTATAAAAACATTATTTAATTTGGTATTTCGAGTAATGTCGATAATTGGTATAAGAATTTCCGTCTTTCGTATTGATATTTTTTTTATGTGTTCATTTGTCGTGGTCCGTCAGTTGATTTACTTTTCGTTGCGTTTTCGCTCGGTGCATATACGTATCCTTTCTTTCAAAGGATTCTTATGTCATTTGATCCACATCTATTTGCATATGTGAAATCTCCTATATGCATTCTAGCCTTTGACTCGATATTCGTTTGTTATCCTATTCGATTGTTCGTAACCCTTGGAGTTCGTTGATACCGTTGAGTTGAGGAAGCTTTGATGTGCTTATGGGAATGGACCGGTTGTCCAAGAGGAAGTTTGGGATTGTATGTCATGGGAAGGTGGTTAGGATACCGTTGGAAGGTGATGAGATACTTCAGGTTCATGGTGACCGTACTCAAGGAGACATGAAAACCTTAATGAACACAAAGGTAGATGAACCAAAATTGAGTGATATTTCCGTCGTACGAGATTCATCGATGTGTTTCCGAAAGATTTATCGATGACCACCACGACGACAAGTTGAATTCCGCATAGATTTAGTTCATGGAGCGACGCTAGTTGCAAAGTCTCCATATCGTCTAGCACCCTTGGAAATGCAAGAATTGTCTTAACAACTTCAAGAGTTGCAAGACGAAGGTTTCATACGACCTAGTCATTTTCCGTGAGGAGCACCAGTGTTGTTTGTTAAGAAGAGGAGCATGAAGTTCATTTGAAGTTAGAGTTGGAATTACTAAGGAATGAGGAGTTGTATGCAAAGGTTACTAGTGTGAGGCAGTGAAGAATTGGGAAGTACCTACGACACCATCCGAGATATGATTATTCTTAGGATTGGCAGGTTACTTACCTACGTTTCATCGCAAACTTTTCTAAGATTGTTAAACCCATTACTTCCCTAACTGAGAGGGATCAGAAGTATGAATGGGCGGCAGACGGAAAAAAGAGGTTTCTAGACTCTGAAGAATGATCTTGTGTGACGCTTCGATAAATTGAATGTAGTGGTTGATGAGTTGAGTAGAAAAGTAGAGTGAAACTAAGATGAGTAAGATCAATGTCATGACCTTTCAGTCAAGTAGTTAAGGACAAGATATTGCTACTTCAAGTGGAGACGTCTAGGTAGAGAACACGCCAGCAGATATGCTGCGTGGGACCTGGACCAAACAAATGGAAAAGAGTGGCAGATGATGGTTAGTCCTTATGATTAAATTGTATAGTAGTATGAGTATGAAATTCGCTACCTTCCAGGTTATGGCAATCTGGTGACTGATGCGTTAAGTAGGAAGGAAACGAGTTAAAACCTAGACGTAGTTCGTGCGGTTGGCCTTTGACTATTCAGTATGGAATAAGAGGAATGATACTGACAGCCAAAAGTGTGGCGTTCAAGAAAACAGAACGTACTCGCAGTATATACTACTTGGTTTAGATCAACAGATGGAAAGAAAAGGGACGCGGAGTTTGTAATTTTAATGGATCGTATTTAGGTTCATTGGTAGGGAAGGTGAAATATGGACAGAGGTCATGCATCAGGTACTTTAGTACATCTGGAGCGGATAAGAAGTACTATAATCTTGGAGACATGTCTTGGTGGCCATGAATAGAGAAGGATTAGCTATCTATGTTAGAAGAGACCGTAGGATGCTTGGAGTTTCTTTATGCTTTCTGTTTGAATTAATGCGTTTGCATGAATTGTTTGGATTATGTTTTGCAATGTCATTTCTGACGGACCTCTTTCTCATTAATAATGACACCATTAGTTTTGGGGTTTGTTTTGACACTTTGTGTCTTTGCTTTACTTGAGTTTTTCATTTTAGTATTTCTCTATATGCCACCATGTGTTTTGTGTGATGATATCCATTCTTGTTTACGCCTCGCGTTTCCGCCTTGGCGGGGTGTGACGCTGGTGCCCTCTGTCAACAGCACCGGCATACAGTAAACTTTTTGGCTATAAACACCAAGCCATTTCTCATGTTTTCACACACCTTTCTCATCTAATCTTCTCTCTAACCAACTGATCCCTCTCTCTCTAGTATCTCTTTCTAAATCTTGTGTAGGTAATTCACTTCAAGAAAGGAATTGCCAAATACGCGAAAGTTTTAAGCACGCCTCAAAAGTGTCTTGATCTTGATTCATCTTACTTCATTCAAGAGATCATCTTGCTGTGATTTATTGTTGTATTGTTAGTTGTACATCAAGTGTAGTTGTGTTATTATCGATTCTCGTGTGTGAGAAATTCAGTGATCATCTTTGTAACCTATAGAAGTGTACCATTGTTGTGAGGCTTCTCCGCCAAGTGAAAGGAGCTCGGTGACTAGTGTTTAACAAACTCTAGAGTAGGTGACTCGGGGAGTGGAGTAGGGCAAGGAAGGTGTCCTTTTAGCCGAACCACTATAAATACTTGTGTCCTGGTGTCTTCTCTTTACTCTTACATCTCTTACTTTTTAATTATCAAACATCAATATCTAGATCACTTCACTAAAAGTTTCAAACAAAGTGTTCAACAAGTTTTAAAAGGCCAAATATTTTAAAAAACTATTCAACCCCCCTTCTAGTTTTCCACACAAATTTTCAAAAATGTTTTAGTAAATTCAAAATCTTTCAAATTAATGTACTTAACACTATATATATATATATATATATATATATATATATGAATCCCTCATAAACTGAGGGGGAGCATTAAAATGTTCCTAATAAGGCTTGCTAATAATCAAAACATTTTTCTTTCCAAACAGTTTTTAACATATTTGAATCAATTATTGAAAAATAAAACTATCTAGGGTACAATGTTTTATATATATATATATATATATAGATATATATATATATATATATATATATAAATATATATATATCACAAGTACTTTGATTGAGTTTTTCCAAAATGGTTTTAAGGTAATAAGAACAATACCTAAATATCGAACATGTACTTACTTTTATCAGAGTTATAAGGTGGTTAAGTATTGGTATTCGTTCCCATGATCCAGCCAGAAACGGAGGGATCTACCTAGGGACATTCCATTAGATAGAATAGAAGTCCTTATGTATGATACAAAAGGAGTAAAATGAGAAAATAGGATAATGCCGACTAAGACAGAACTAGTACTGGAACAAACCCAACAAGGTGCTAGTGATAAAGTCTTGATAAGCATTAAAGGGGTTGAAGGATTAAAAAGAAATGTAAAGATAAAAGGTGAAAAGAAAGAATCCCTCCTTACACTTAGGCAGAAACCGGGTCAATACATATGCTATGAGACACATTAAGATGTTGTCTAGTATTGAAGATAGTCATCATGGACCCAGTGATGCAGTGCACAACCCTTCCCATCCACTCAAGGTCTCTCAAAAGACTCTTGTTTCATTTCTCACAGAGTGATAACGCCCAAATTATACATATTTCTATGGCGTTATTTATGTATATTTGATCATTTCTCGTGAACTTTTGATACTTAATCAAGTATATTTGCTATTATATGTTCTAGGGATGTGTCATGGAATAAAACGGAAGAATACACTAAGATATGGAGCTTAAAAGTACACTTGAAGACATCCGGAGTTCAAATGGAACAAAACCAAGTATTTATACACAACGAAAAGCAAGTTAGAAGAAAATAAAGGGCTATAGCTAAAAAGGACCATAAGTGCGTCGTACTTTGCCCAAGTGCGTCGCACTTCCTTTAAAAGTTAAAGATATAAAGTCTCGGTCAAAGAAGTGCATTAACTCCTCAAGTGTGCCGCACATTTTACTAAGTGCGTCGCACTTCCCTTCGAAGAATTAAATGATACCAGCATTAACTCACCAAGTGCACCGCACTTATTCCTAAGTGCGCCGCACTTTTGCCCGATTTCAGCCTATAAATGGAGGCCTTGGGCTCTCTCATTTTACACATATTTACAATCCTCACATCACTTTCTCTAGTTCGTTTAGAACACTCCAAGTGGGTGTTTTTGGTGAACTTGGCTTGACAAACCAAGGAACCAAACACCGCCTTCAAACCACCATCACCACCATCTACTACCACCACTCTCCACCATAAATTTCTTGATTATAATCAATCCAAGGAAGTAGCATTGAAGTGTAATTCGAATCTATAAGCGATTGTGACAGAATTGTTCATAGTTTTCGGGTTTTACTTTGAATATAATAAAGTGTTCTTGGGAAATTCATGTGAAATCACCATATTTTGCCCTTGGAATTTGGTATAATCTTGTTTATCCTTTGAATATGATCTTTATTGAATTCATGATGAATGTTATGTGTTTTGTTACTTGTTTGATTATGGAGTAGTAATCTTATGTTTGTTTGGGCGTTATTGTGATTCTTTGATATGGAGCGTTTATGTATGTGTTTTGAAATGGTTTTACATGATTTTCTATGTGTTAAAGGTCCGAAAGCGATACTTATAAACTTAATGTATTATCAATTCCATCTAATATATTGGCTTAATATCTTATAAAGGCCGAAAGGATTTGTTGTTATATTAATCGATCTAATCACTAAATTATATTTGAAAGGCCGAACGGATTGATAACTTGTGATAATCTCTATTTTACACTTTTCAATCACAATCATTATCTAAGTGATCATTTGTCCTAAAACATACATACCTTAATAATTGATTTGAATCATCTTTTTAATTCTTTTGTTATAATATCCGTTTATTGCTAGTTATGGCTATTTGATCGTGACAATCTTATTAAACTTGCACCTTATATTACATATCTATGAAAACTTAATCCCAAGGAACGACCTGGACTTACCTAAAGCTATACTATACACGAACGGGTATACTTCCCGAGTGTTGTGTTTTAGTAAAAATCGGTATTTCTAGTATTATAAATTTAAAGCTTGTAAAAAAACAAATAAGTTTTGGCTCAGTTGCGGGGAATTGTTTAAGTTGTTATAGTTTGTTGCTTATTTCTGGTGCTATTTTGTTTCAAAAAAAAATTCAAACCCGCCGTACCGTTTTCTGCTAAACGGAAACAAAAAAATTCAATCTTTCTCTTAAGGATTACGCAGCCATATGTTCCTATTGTGCGCCGGTTTTCCTGAAAACCCAGAAAGTACGCCATACTTTACCCAAGTACGCCGCACTTTCTATAAATTTTCACAAACAGAATCTTATTTCAAAAAACAAAACTCCCAATCTTCCAGTCTAAGGTTCCATAATCATTTGGAATTGTATTTTATCTGATTATATTGTTGTGTATTTGTAATTATCTAGTTTATCATAATATTAAAAAAAACCATAAAATTTTCAGAAAAGCCGGCGCAATTTTCCTAAAGTACGCTTTACCTATCCAAAAAAAAAACTTTTAGTTATTTATCCTTATTTGCTATATATAATTAAATTAAAATATATCTAAATATATAAATCTATAAAAATAAAATAATTATAAAAAATATATGAAAATAATTTACATTATTTTGAATATTATCCTATTAGCCTTAACTATATATATATATAAATGTCTTTTTGCAAAATGCTTAACGTATGCATAAATCACTTATCTTTCGGAAAACAACTTGTGAATCTAATATATAATTTAAATAAAAATTTAATAACAAGGACTTGTAAATTTAAAACTATCCAAAAAGAATCCATTCAGATCGAATCACTCAAATCTTCAACTCATCATTCTTCCGTTAACGAATTTGTCATCATAAATATACCCGAAGAGGATGTCGAACCCAAACAAATAATTCTTGATCCTGATGATCAGCCTATGTGGGAAAGTGCTAAGACTGTAGCACCGACTCCTAATTCTGCAATTATTCAACTCGATGTTGATGACAACTTTGTTATAAATAGTACCCACTGAAAAATGATTTTGGAAAATAAATTTGATGGTTATCTACGGGCCGATCCGCATGACTACATCCGTGAATTTCTCGCAATCTGCAACATGTTCAAATACGGTGAAACTCATAATGAAGCCGTAAAGCTTTTAATATTTCCCTATTCCCTATCCGATAAAGCTAAAACCTGGTTTAACGAACTTAATGAAGAATCTATAACATCGTGGGAACAAATGAGAAAAGCTTTTATAAACAGATTCTTTCCACCTTTGTTATTAACCATCTTTTACTTGAAATCAAAAATTTCTCTCAACTCGTATGTGAAAGTCTAACTGACGCTTGGTTACGACTCAAGAACATGCTTCGAAAATGCCATGGGCACGATCTAACCAAAGGAGCTATTATTCAAATATTCTATCATGGTCTAGACGAACCTACTCAAGGAATCCTGGACATAACTGCTGGAGGAATCTTCCTCTACAAAACTGCAAATCAAGCTTTTAATTTCTTGATGATAAAGTCCTTTTCAAACATGATTGGCCCATTAAATCTAAAAACGAACATCATCGAAAATCTATTTCCTTCGCCGATGAAGGTGATAGTAAGACTGATAATTCTCGATATATGGAAAAATTGAAGGCTATGGATTCTCAAATTATAAGCTTAAATGAAGAATTGCATGGTATGCGTGAGAAATATAATGAGCTTAGAAATGGAAACGCTTCTAAAAACAACATGAACGATGACACGCCGATGTGTGAACGTCATGAAGCAAATTACATCCGATCTGAAGATTATCAAAACCAAGATTCTCATAATTCATTTTCTCGTCAATCCCATCATGATCCATATGATCCCGAGAAATCGCTCACAGAATTAAACAATGATCTGAAAAATGATCTCAAAAGATATATCCGTAGCATGAGAACCATTCATAATAAACTTTTTGATCGAGACGATGGTAAAACCACCGGTGTTTTACCTAACAAAAAGTCCAAAATTTTCAACCAAGAACCTCAATCTAAAACTGATTTTGAAAAATCAATCACAAATTCTTGGATGGTCTCAAAGAGTGACAAAAATTGTTTTTTCAAAAAAACAATGGTTAATGATATGATTTTAAAATGACAGCCAAAATGAAAAATAATTTCCAAACTAAATTTAAAAAAAACATGGAGAAAGAAAAAATAGAAGGAGTGTGAGAAGTCTCAAAACATCTCTTCAAAACAAACCGAGAGGACTGACCCACCTCCTCCTCAAGCTCACACCGAGCACGTGAATGTCATATTCACCAGGAGTGGAAAGTCCGCTGATTCTCTGAAAATTCAAACACTCCCTCTTATCATCGTTGAAGATAAATCAATTAAGATATCAAAAAAGGGCTATCACATGGGGAAAACAAATGAGTATCCATACCGTGAGTACATTCCAAAAATACCATACCCCCAAGCTTTTAGAGTGGATCGTTCCCACTTGAACCGTATTATTAAGGAATCTTAAATCAAATTAAGTATAATAATAATAGTAGTAATAGTAAATAATAATTAAAAATATAAAAAATATAAAAAAAACCTTTGCAGTCTTTAAGTATGTCGCGCATTAGCCCGGTGTGTCGCGTATCTCGATTTTTGCATCCAAAAAGAAATTTATCGAACTTTGTGGGTATGTTCACTGGAAACCCCTCAAAGGACTAATAATCGTCCACACCGGGACACCAGGGTTTGGGTTTAAAAGGCTTGTTGCATGCGCTAAATGCTACCGTGGTGCCTACAAAGTACGTTTTTGTATTTAATGTTTTTCATTGTAGTTGTGTCTATTTTACAGGATTATAAAAAAAGGTGGAGCTTAGATTGGTGGGTTGGAATTTTACACTCTGAGAAACTTATATAATTGGAAAAACACATGGGTTTGAGGATTCAAGGCTTCAAACAAGAGTTTATATATGATCTAACAAACCTTATGAAAGATCTAAAACAAAATATGAGCTTATTGAACAAGATTTAAGCTTACTTGAGCTAGAAATGGATCGAAATGGGTTTTTCAGGTTCGTACGCCTAAATATGGATTCAAGACCTTCCTTCTCTTGATTCTTGGCTTGTATTCTGATCTTAGGGACCTTATACTTCATCCTTGGCTGAGCTAGAACTCCATTTGTATTTGTGATGAATATTTGAGGTGTGATTTGAAAGGGTTGCTTGGATTCGGCTTATATAGGGGTGAAAACCCTTGGTGCCTAAGTTTTCTTGGTGGCTAAGCGCCAAGGGCTGTAGATAGATGACTAAGGAAAGATATAGGTGATTCATGGAAGCTATAAGAGTAGTTATGCAAGGTGGTGAGGGTGTATGTGGGTTTGGTTGGACAATGGTGACAAGGAGGTGACAAGGCCAAACTTGGTGGCCAAGGGAGGTGATGGAGGTGCTTGGTTGCTTGCTTGTGACATGGTAGTGATGTCATGGCGGTGCTAGGATGCTTACTTGAAGTGCTTATTTGATTAAATGGGTTAAAAAGAAAGAAAAAGGGTGATGGGTGGTTTATGGTTTTGGGTTAAGGTTTTTGGTCTTTAAAACGTGTATTAGGGTTTAGGATTAGGGTAGTTAAGGTTTAGGATTAAGGTTTAGTGTTAGGATTAGGGTTTTGGATTAAGGTTTAAGGTTTAGGATTAAGGTTTAGGGTTTAGTTTTAGGTATAACCCACATCTCACTTATTGTTCTTGGTTGATCTTAAGATTACTAGTATTCTACAATTGGTATCAAGAGCCATGGCGTGGTGTGTTTAGATTTTTGTGTTTGATTTGTATTCAAAACCTTTACAAAGAGCAAATTAGTGGTTAATTTTTGGCTTAAAAAACACTTAAAGTTTTCATTTTTATGTTCCTTAGGGGTAGTAATACTAGGTTGTACAAGAATTTTTTGTTACAAAAATCATTAAAAATCGTGTTTTTTTTAGTTGTAATATTTGGGTTCGTTAATAGTTAAAATCGAACTAGTGAGACGAACAAAGTGGATCGAACTAGCGAATCGAACAAGGGGATCGAACTAGTGCATCGAACGAGAGGACCGAACGAGCTATTACATAGGTTGAACCGAACGAGCTTATTCAGTCTCAATCGAACAAGCATTTTCTAGTAAAGATCGAACGAGTGATTTTCACTAGTTAGAACCGAACGAAAGGACCGAACTAGGGGATCGAACTAGAGCTTCGAACTAGGGGATCGAACTAGAGCTTCGAACTAGGGGATCGAACTAGAGCTTCGAACTAGGGGATCGAACAAAAGGTTCGAACTAGAGGATCGAACTAGGAGGTCCGAACCAGTGAAAAACAAATTTCGTTTAAACTTAACAAACTCAATTTTAAATTATACGGTTATTTCTTTGACTTGTAAAATCCCGTGAAACAAATACTTGTCTTCCCGGTTTTGTCAAGAATTGTAAAATCCCGTGTAGTCTAAATTCAAGACTCAACAATCACATAACCAAACACAATTTCTTTCTACCACCGATCGATCAAATTGTAATCTTTTGATATCACAATGACGTCTCTTGCTGATAAATCACTTCTCTCTGGAGGAGACAACAAACCTCCGATGCTTGAAAAACACTTGTATGATTCATGGAAAAGCAGAATGGAGCTATATATGATGAATAGACCACATGGAAGAATGATATTTCAAAAAGAAAACTTGGCCTCTCAACGGGAATTTATTCTCGGGCATGGTCTACTTTATGACCATGCAAAGGCTTGTGATTACTTTGCATCACAACCCGTGCTTCCTATATCCATAAGTGTACGTTTCAGTGCATCTATGTGATTAAATAAGAGAAATCTTATTTATCTTGGTGTTTGTTGTTTTGTCACACACGAAATCATTCCATTATCTGAAACTACTTTTCAAAATACATTTGACTTCTCAAACAATGTCTACAGCTCTTTAAATAGAAAACGGGACATTGTTTGAGGGGGAGAGAATGTCAAATTTCTTTGTCATGGTCAAATGAGCTGTTAAAAAGGAAAAAGAATTCAAACGATTATTTGTGCCTTATGTGTTACTTGTTTATGTCTTTAGGGTGTAGTTTGCAAATATTATGTCTATAGGTATGAGAGATAAAACATTTAGGACTATGTGTGCTAGTTGTTTAACTTGAATATACCTTATAAAACTTAATGTGCAAAATTTATAAGATGTGTAAACATGGAGGGCCAAATATGTCTAAGATGAAATTCGTTTTTTTAACACAATTCAACCCCACCCGTCTCCTTCACTGTTCATCTACTCAACAACACACATCCAAACACTCCAACACACACACGAACACATAACACTTGAACAACTTCCATCTAGCTGAATCACTCTGTTTCAAAACTAAGGTATAACTTTTACATCGATCTTCATCTCCTAAACAACTCGAATCCCTAAAAGAATTGTGTGTTTTCGTCATTATTGATCATAACAGCCCTAATTACAAATAGGATCGTCAAATCAAACAATGGTGAAAACGTGTAATTATTAGAGGGCTTTTGTAGTTTTAGGCTTACTAAATTTATAGGTTATCCTAGCATGATTATTTGTTGTGATTTAAATGAATTTATTAATGTTTTTGTGCTCGAAACAGATTATAGTGTAAAAGTGCGAAATAATGTAAATGATATGTTTGTGTATGCTATAATGATATGACTCAATGAAAAAGCTTAGTTTAAAGTTAATTTACCTGATCTTCCACAAAATTAAAAGGACATTGACGAGAATAACTCATATGGACCGAACGAATAATATGGTGTGTCTCGAACTAATGTCTAAGTGAAAGGATCGAACGAGTGTGAGGATCGAACAAGTGATTCCTTTAAAGGATCGAACGAGTGATTTTTAAAAGGGATCGAACGAGTGATTTTTAAAAGGGATCGAACGAGTGAATCCTTGAAAGGATCGAACGAGTGATTATTTAAAAGGGATCGAACGAGCGTTGCTTAGAAAGGATCGACATCGAATGACTTACAAAAAAGGATATCTGAACGAATGTTGATTAGAAAGTGATTCTCGAATACGAGCGACCATTTGACTAGATCGAACGAGTGAGGATCGAACGAGTGTCTACATGTGAGGATCGAACGAATGTTGCTTAGAAAGGATCGAATGAGCGACCATTTGACTAGATCGAATGAGTGAGGATCGAACGAGTGTCTACATGTGAGGATCGAACGAGTGTCTACATGTGAGGATATTATCGAAAATTCGTGTCTACGTGTGAGGAATCGAACGAGTGTTTATATGTATTGATCGAACGAGGTGATGTTTAAAGGGTCTGAACGAGTGTTTGCTTATAAGGGACCGAATAGGAGATAGTATTAAATAAGGGATCTTCCGAGACGAGCGTTAATTTAGTGGGAAAAACCGATCAAGGTGTTCTTTTGAGGACCGAACGAGTAGAGTTGTCAACACTTGACCAATTTTTGTCATAACACACTTTAGATCAAATTTTTCTCTTAGGTTAAAATAGACGGTAAAAGCTTGACAAAACCAAGGTTAACTATATTCGACTTAATTGTTAGGATAGGTGCCTTTGTCTCACACGCTATTCGTCTATCTAAGTAGATTGATCCTTCCATAATGTGCTAAAAAGTCATAAAGGTTTTTCATGAATAAATGATTTGTGTTGTTCTTATAGTACTGCACTCACTCTTTCTTAAACAGACTCATGGCACTCTCAATAGCGGATCAGATTGCTTTGGATGATGCATTGGTGGCTCCTGCTGACCGACTTAAGATTGGAAAATGCAATCTTCGCTTAAGTTCGGATGTCACATCAAAGGAAGCAACCCTTCAAGTAGTCTATGATGTGCTAAAGATCACTCCTTTCTACAAGGCTTTCCAAGTCACTGTAGATAGCTCCAAGATCTACATTGCAGGAATTCTGGGCGTCTGCTTTATGTTACACTCGATCTTTTATGTCCGATTTAAGATTAATAACAAGAAACACATCATTGGTCTTGAGCAATTCAGGGACATTCTTCAAATTTGCCTTAAAGTTGGTAATAAGAAGTTTGTAGACCTACCTCTTGAAAATGAGATCCTCATCTTTCTAGCTAGTCTTGGACATTCTGGAGATATAAGGAGCGTACTGAAGTTAATGTCAACTAAACTGCTCAACCCTGGATATCATTTGCTGCTGTAATCATACAAATGTTCTCAAGCGGAACTCATCATATGACAGTCTCCGCCTTTCTCAAGCTCAAAATCTTGTGGCGGTTGTACAATAAGAAGAACGTTTTGTTTATGCATATCTTCTGTGGGAGGTAACTTCATTTTCAAGATTGAGAACAAAAATACAATGAAGGGAAGTGCGAATGTACTATCTCGGTCACCAAGTTAGTCGTCAACTATGTATGGAAAAGGATCCTCAATTCCTAGAAGAAACAAGGTCAATTGGCGTTTCATGCCAGAAATGACCACATGTTCACTACAATCAATGTTTATCAAGGTCAATCATTAATGAAGCCACTCAGTAGTGCGGGGCTATCTTGCCAGTGGATTATACCAACGAGGAATCCTGCAACTCAGAATCCTACAAAGAGTATTATGACTATGCTTCAGGAACAATTCCTCCTAGAAGACAAAACGGAAGCAAGAAAGAAGCTAATACAGATGCAATCCCTAAACGTAAGCCTACCCACTACCCTCAAGGAAAAGAAAATCTGGAAAAGGAAAACAGGGAAGACTGCAGAACTGTGAGACTATCTTGAGGATGACTTGTCAAGGCTGAGCAAATCAAAATAATCACAAAAAGAAGCCGTCAAGAATTTCACATCTCTCATGCCAGTGGTTCTGGTGCAGATGAAGGAACTGGTGTTGCACCAGGGGTTCCCGATGCACCTGATTATGACTCAGAGGATGAGATCTCTTGGAAATCAAGTGATGATGATCAAGATGATGATGAGCAAGCTGAAGATGATGAAGATGCAGGTAAAAATGACATTAATGAGACTACTCAGGATGATGAAGATGATGATGAACATGATGATGATGAGAAAGTTCAAGATGCTGATGAACACGACGTTGAAAAGACAGTTCAAGAAGATGATGATGAAGAGCAGACTGAATCAGATGATGATGGTGATGATTTTGTCCATCCAAAGCTCACAACTCATGATGATGAGATAATACATGAAGAGGATTCTGATGAAGATGATTCTAGTATTTCAACATCAAACGATGAAGATAGTGACAATGAAGATGAAGGAACGAATGTTGAAGGAGCAAAGACGGGTGAAGAGGCTACATTTGAAGAGGATCAAGGAAATGAGGCAGTCAAAGATACAACTACCGATCTTGATGGAAGAGATAAAGTAATGACAGATGTTGAAGACACTCATGTGACCCTAACTCCGGTTAATCCTGATGGTCAACAACAGAGTTCGTCTGTATCTTCTGGATTCATTTTTTTTTTTCGTTCCACATGCTGAATCCAAACAAGATAATGGTGTTGATGAATTTTTCGAAACATATGAAGCCATTCTCTTTTTGATACTTCTGATTACAGCTATCATGGAACATCATTCACTTACCAACAATCGCCCTCCAAACACCGTATCTCTCGACATTCAAACTCATCAACAAACCAATTATGACACCTTGCCAACTACTACAAGCTCCTTACTACAAAATCTTCTAATTTTGCTCGTTGGGTTTGTGGCTTTCGATAACAGACTGAATAGCTCGTTATTTTTTTGAAGACAACTTCTCGAACTCAGGCAAACCAATCATAGTGAAGCGCTACACTCCTCTATTTCTAGCACCGTTGAATCTATATCTAGCGATATAGATGCTGGAACAGTGGACGTTGCAGTCCAATTAAAGGTATGATAGAATTCGAGAAGAGTCTACTACTGCAAATCGACAATTCCCTTGAGTTAATTGATGACGGAAATGAAGAAAAATCATCAAGGAAACAACGTCAAAAAAGGATATAGTCTCAAAATTATTCTCAAAGTCGAGAGTCTAGTCCGATCAAACTCGAGCTGAGGTTCTGGTGAGGATCATCAAAGGAAGCCAACACACTCATGCTGTAGCTGCAAATCTTAATCAGAATTAGAGCTGAAAAAGATCTTAATTGGACAAGATGGAAAGCTAACAACTCTATCAACAGGTCAGACTATTCAGAGACAGTCTCTACAGGACTTAGTTGACGGTTTTGAAGCTGATAAGATCTTGTTAGTTACTAGGCGATACAGTCTCAATTAAAAGACCTAGAGATGGAGGCAGATGATGATGAAGAACCATCCGCTTGGAAACAGTCCGGTGGGTTCCAAGAGAAGAAGGTCAGGTAAAGAAACCCGTTTTCTACCAGTGATCCAAGTGAAACGATACCAAAGACTGCAGGATAAGGGCTTTCCAGTACAGGATCGAAGACTCACATAAAAATCTGCTAGCCAATCTGCTCCGGTTAGAGGAAGCATGCAATATACATATGTCTTTGAAGGATCTGCAGACAGGGGAGTATGAAACAAGGAATCCATGATGAACAAGCAGCAAGAAGAGATCCACTCTTCCTGACTGGTTTCAACAACCTACAAAGACTTTCCTTCTCCTGATCATGCTTGGAATAGTCTGTTTCCTGTTCCGCTCATGAATCTGTCAACCTTGGCTTAGCAATCTGGCACACAAGGACCCTCGAGAGTCGTTTTGATGAAAACTAACGATTCTACATTTGACTTCTCCGCTTTTGTGCTGAATCGGCTAAATGTTCAAACTCTAACACCTGAATTGCTAGCTGGTCCAACATTTGAGCTGATGAAAGGCACTTGCAAGAGTTTGACTGAATTGGAATATTTTTGTGAGGAGGTCTACAAAGCCACAACCGAGAAATTAGATTGGATCAACCCTGAGGGTCGTCAATATCCACATGATCTGCGACAGCCAACGTAATTCCAAATTCTAAAGGTCATGTGTTATACCATTCACCACTTCATCAATAACGACCTGGAATACTAGTGGTGGTGTGTCAGCAAAAGTAATCTACCTCAGTAACGGAAGGACTACGGCTGCAGATTACGGGCATATCAAATGGATAGAAGACTTAGTGCCTAACTCAATGTGGAGTCAAATACGACAAATTCGCCCTCTGGGGAATCTCGCATTGGGGCAAGAAGCGACGACAGTTCTATGCATTTGCAACCTTAAGGGAATCAGCTTGGGAGGTTTATTCAAAAAGACGGATCATTGCTGTCACAAAGGTTGAAATTGTTGAATGGCATGTTATAGCATCTTGACTAAGATTACAGTAGAAGGGATGATGATGTTCTCTACAAGTTCAAAGAAGGCGACTTTTCACAGACTTAGGATTCAAGAATTGAAGATATGTTGCTTCTTTATTCGTACATCGGAAAAGTGACAAATCTAAGCGTTGAAGAACGTATTGCATTTAATGTCTCCTTACGAATGTTTACACGAAGAGTTGTCATCCAGCGACGTGTGGAAGATCTTCAACTGGGTGTTGAAAGTTATCAGAAGAAACTTAATCTCACCAAGCCCGACAGTACAGATCAAATCTTTTTTTATGAGAAGACAAGAGCTTATACTCCATACACGATATCCAAGAGGATTCATCGACGGAGAATAAGACAAAGAAGAACCGATTGATGCGCACCTTGACGAAATACACAAGTTCAGCGATGGTACTACCTAGATGACGTTAGGGATCTGCTCTAAATGATCGCCTCAAGCGGGATATAAGAATGGAGTACTTGCACAGACTTTTGGAGCCAATGCGAACAAAGCAAACGCGGGGGAGCTTGATCCAGGCGTTTTGACAAGAGGCTTAAAGACAGGAAGGAAAATAATGAGGGAGCTTGGAGAGATTTGTCGGTGGGACGACCATACGGGGGTGACATACGGCTTCTACAAAGGACTCATATGATTTATCATATGTTGTTCTCATCTTACAAAGGTCAATCCTCATAAATACACTTATCCTGTGAATATGTGCATTATTGTGTAGACTTATTGGTGAATTATAAGATGTGCTCGAGTATAAATTTTTTCAAGAATTTCTCAGTAAATTCAAAATTTTCAAAATAATTATACTCGGCATCATCTTATAAACCCTCAAAAGTTGAGGGGGAGCAATAACATGTTCCAATCTGCTAATCATATTCATTTTGTTCCTCGAAACTGGTTAGTTATCAATTGTGATTTCCAAAATATCAAAGGGTTTAACATTTTGGATAAGGGAGAAAATGTGATTAACGGACTTAATAAATATGACAGAATTGATCAAATAAAATGGACTCAATGCACTCCATACCTAGCATGTTACTACGATTACGAGTGCACATGTTAAGGGGGAGCTTTTAGTGATAATGAAAAACTTTCAAACAGTGTAAATTTTTGATATTTATATCAAAACACTTTGATTGAAATTTTCAATGTGGTGTTTTGGATGGATGTGATGAAATACCAAAAATCTGACCATGTTCTTAAATTTATGAAGTTATAAGGGCGGTTAGGTTAGGTATTCAAATCCCATGATACCAGCTCGAAACCGTGAGGATCTTCCCAGGGATATCCACTATTTAGTGTAGAAGGTCCTTAGGTATGATTAAAGGAGAAAAAGTGAGAATAGGGAATAATGCCGACTGAGATGGAGCTAACACTGGAACAAACCCAACAAGGTGTTAGTTATGAAGTCTCGGTATGCATTGAAGGGGTTGAAGAATGAAAAAGAAAAGTAAGGATAAAGGGTGAAAATAAAGAAGCCCTCCATACACTTAGGCAGAAACCGGGTCAATACATATGCTGTCAGAAACACTCAGTGTTGTCTGCATTGAAGATAGCAGTGGACCCAGTGACCGGCTATGCAACAACCCCCTCCCAGATCCTCAAATGGTCATAAGACTTTGTTTCAAAACTCACGGAGATACACTCATTTCTATTGACTATCTCACTCCGAGTTAGTTGATATTGAAAAGGTGGCACTCAGCTCCAGCCTCCGATCACTAAAATCAAAGTGCACTATTGAGTCTAGAGCCAAAAGAGATCATCCATAAATCTCATTAGGACACTTGTCAATATTTTCTTGCTAAGACCAACAATGTGATTACATGATACAACTTAGGTCCTTAGCATTATCCTTGTGATTTTGCCAGAACATCTAGAGTTGAATTCATTTTCAATGAAGATGGAAATCCTTCTTGATTCAACATTTAACAAGTCTCATGGTAGGTAACTTGTGCGTTTCTTTATGAATCAAAACTTGTGTGACAAACTAGGAAGTATGATGGTGCGATTCTATAAGAATCAAACTTGTTCCAGGAAATGGATCAATGGTTGTTAATGAATTTTTGAAATGATAAACACTCTCGTTGTGTCACAAAAACAATTTTGCAAGTGATACACCGATTGATTTTCAAATCAATTTTCTATATCAATCGGTGAGATAGTAACTCACTGGTTCACTCTTATCGTGCTGTTTGCTTTGAGACGTTCCGATAATGAGAACATGTTGAGTTCGATGAAACTTAATACTTGTGTGTTAGAAGATTCAATACTTCAGTAGGAATCCTGTCAAGAGTTTCTTCTTAAATTGAAATTACTATTTGATTCACAGGTCGATGCTACGGATTCGATGGTTTCTCAAACCAACTGGAATGAATGACAAAGCCATATATTTGTCCACCTGCTTTATTGTACTGTTTTATGGCAGGCATGTAAAATGGTGGTGGAGGTTCTGATTCCAGCTGGCTCACAGATCCATAACACATGTATACCCGAGCCGACAAAAACTGAACAGTCATCATGAAAAGCTCAAGTACATGTTTCAAGACTTCCGCTACACTCTGATACCATATATCTTTCTAGAAAGTGTCTGAGTGTTAAAGTTAAGAATTTTAAGAAGATGAATCGTTAAGCTTTTCAAGAATGGTTATGAGGCATGTCGTCCAGAAGTCGCAATGTCCACAAGTAGACATATGTTACAAGATGTATAGAGATTGTGCTTGGTTGATGATCTCAAGATGCTCAAAGATCACTATGTAAATACAAGTTCAAGGAACAAACTCAATGCAAGAAGTCAATGATCACTACAAAATATTCAAAGAGAAGGTAAGAATCGAGCTAAAGACTAAGGATAAAGCATAGTATGCTAGGTTTAAAGTTTGTAAATTGGAGTGACCTCCCTTAGGGGGAGATTGTTGGAAACACGAAAAGTGTCAGTCACTTCCAAAGTTGTAACAAGTCTTAGCTCGTAGTTAGTATAAGGATTAGATTAGTAATCTAGTCCGGCCCAAGGCCCATGGGTGGCCCAACTCCAGCCCATGGCCGGCCAATGGGGTATATATAGACCCTCTCCTAGTCTTGGAGAGGGTTGGTTGTTCATTTGTTTTCACATTAATTCATTTAATAATCAATCTTGTTTCCTCATCTTTCTCTCTAACAATCAACCCACATCTCACTTATTGTTCTTGGGTGATATTAAGATTACTTTTTTTTGGGGGTGGGTATGCTCTTCATTTCTTTTATTTCTGTTTCCTACTGTTGATTCTATTTATTTTTCTTTTCTACACTTGAGACATGGGTAGAGATGTCTGGCAGGTGATAGGTGCGTACTTGAGGTGCTCCCAGGTTTAATTAAATGGGTGTCTAAAATGAATGAAAAGGGTGCGGGTGGTGTATGGTTTTGGGTTAGGGTTTTTGGGTCTTTTTAAAAACGTTTTTTTTTTTTTTGGGTATTTTAGGGTTTAGGATTGGGTAGTTAAGGTTTAGGATTAAGGTTTAGTGTCTTAGGATTAGGGTTTAGGAATTAAGGTTAAGGGTTTGGATTAAGGTTTAGGGTTTAATTTTAGGTTTAAAGTGAATTTGGGGTTTTAGGGTTTCGTTTAGGTTTAGGGTTTTAGATTAGGGCTTTAAGATGACTTTGGGTTTAGGTTTAGGGTTTATAAATCATGCTTAGTGCTGTACCCTTGTTTCTAGAAGTGGATAGTAAGAAACTAGAGTGATTTAGGAGGGTAAATGACCTAGTTTGGTTTTCTTTTGCATTATTGGACTTGTACCTTGTGCTTAAATGTGTTGTTTCATTCGACGTGGAGGGATTTATATTTCAAATGTTGTGCATTGTACACTTGTACACATGCTTGAAGGTTTGCACATTTATTTTATAAATGTTAACGGATAAAGTCTGTTTTGATATAATGTTGTAAATGGTACGTTAAATGGATAATGTACTTGGTAAAAATGATATTAAGATATAGACTTGACATATTATGATGTTTACATGATATAAACATAGATATAGATGGCATTGGTGGAGGTTGCGTGAGCTCGTTTACTTTAGAGATGCAAGTTACGTTGCATAATGAGATAAAGCAAAAATTTCCCTTTAAAAAGGTGGTATATATATATAATAGATGGATATTACAGTGCATCTAATTTAATAGATGGATAATTACATTGATGAAAATTACGGGTTGTTATATTAGATACCTCAGAGTTTGTAGAAGAACTTGTTGAAGAATAAGCCATGAGAGAAAAATTGGTTAGACCTTCTTCTGCTTAGTCACTCCAATCATAGCCAATGCCATCACACTAAGACACTAAGGCATTTGAAGTAGTTTCCTCAACTCAGTCCTTCTGGTAGGCTCCTTGTTCCTGCTGTCTTGATTCATGGGTGCCCTGCACTCCCTTGCAAAGTGTCCTTTCTTTTGGCAGTTGAAACATTCCACCTTGGACTTGTCAAACCCAATTCTTTCTTTGTTGGCCATGTCCAGCTTCCTTCTAGTATTCTTCAGGGATCGTCTTGCCTTTATAGTCAGCATAGCAATGTTCCACCTCAAATCCATCTCTTCTAGATCATCATGATTGATTTGTTGTAGATCTTCATTATCTAGTTGTGGAATACTTGGTTGGATAGTAAAGAAGGAATAAATCACAGCATCACTCAAATTTTCAATAGTTGTTGAGCTATCAGCAGCACCCTGAGTGCTAGCAGTATTAACACCCTGAGTAGTATTAATTGCTCTAGTTGCACTGTTAGTGCTGCTAGAGGACCAAAAGGCTACATTGTGTGAGTTTGTGGTTGAGCTAGATGTATCCTTGACCTCTGATTCATAAGCCTTCAGGTTGTTGAAGAGGTCATCCAAACTTAATGTCTCAATCTCTGGTTTGTTCCTCCATACAATAGTATGTATAGTCCATTCTTATGACAAACTTCTTAAGAACTTCTGATTGATGTCTTTTTGAGGGATAACTTCACCATGCATCTCCAGTTGACTAATTAGCTTTTGAAGCCTTTCATAAGTTTGCTCAATCACTTCTGTGCTGGATGCAGCAAAGTTTTCATATTGCTGCTTCAGAAGATTTTTCTGAGTTTTCTTTGTAGCAGTATTACCTCCAAATCTGTTCTCAATAGCCTGCATCAGTGTCTTAGCATCCTTGTATGAGTTGAACTTTAATTGATGCTCATTAGGTAAGGCCATCAACAAAGTGCTTCTTGCCTTCAACTCTGCCCTTCTTTGTGCCTTCTCTTCAACACTTGTAGGAGGGATAACAGTCTCCTTACCATCAACAGTTTTTGTTACTATGGGTGCATTACCATTTTCTATGATCTCCCATAGAGTGTAATCAATGCACTGTAGGTACTGCTCCATCCTCATCTTCCAGAGATCATACTCACCAGGTTGGAGTATGGGTAGCTTGATGGTTTGAGTAGATTGAGAATCCATTGCTTCTTGAAAAAGTAGATCTTGTGTGTAGTAAAGTTTCTTCTTATTCAAAGCTTCTCACAAGCTCTGATACCACTTGTTGATCCCAATAGAATAGATCTTGCTTAGCTTGTATAAGGCTAAGTTGTATTGAATAAATCCAAAACAACTATGATAGAAACTTTGATTGTGAATATCAAAGACTATGCGGAATCTAGTCAATGATACTAAGAAGAATTTCAATGAAACAGTAATGAATAAGATCAATAACAAACAGTTTACCAAACTTTCAGCCTCAATATAATACGAACACTCTTAATAGTGTTAGGGTTACAAAACCTTGAAGCTATGACAATTCTATGAATGACTCGATTTGATACTTTGATACTAATACATTGAATTCTATACCCTAGGATCTCCTTTTATACACCAAGGAGTCCTAGTCGGTTTACAATATATTCCTAAGTTATCATGATCTTCTAATCAAATAACTTTTACGTATCTTTTACAAAAATATCTCATTCATATCACATAAGCAGTACTAACTTGATCTAACAGTACTAACTTATAACTAGCAGCATTAACTTTCTCAGCAGCATTAATTTTATACTAACAGTAGTAACTTTACATCAGCAGTAGTAACCACTTAGTATATTTTCCTTGAACTTCTTGAGCAGCAGTAACTTCCACTAGCAGTCTTAACTTTTGCACTAGCAGTATTAATCACTTAGAATTTTTTTTCAGTCTTCACCAGCAGTAGAAATCATAACCAGCAACAGCAACTTCAACATCACTAAGAAGTCTTTTAATCCCAACATATATATATATAGAAAAAGGGGAAAGTACGCCGCACTTCTATGAAGTGTGTCGCACTTTGTGGCAATTTTCATATATAAAAGTTACAATACACGATTTTGCACACTATAAAACTCACACACTCACCCAAAACCGTTGGGTTTCTCACAAAAATAAGGGAAAATTTCAAAAGATCAATCCCTCAAGTCTTTAATCATGCCTAGGGTATGTTAATATCAATCCTTTAATTTATTTCTTGTTAATTTATTCAATTTCTTGTTCATTAGGGTTATTTATAATTAGATTAGAGGAGATCAAATCCATGTTTGATATGAACAATTAACCCATCAAATTATGATATTTAGGAGTTATTTATCAAATGCATGCTGAAATATCAATAAATCTAAAAGTACTGTTCATATTATGAATTTATCTTTAAAATAAATTATTGGAAAATCATAAAAAAATTCAAAATTATTTTACCAGCCCAGAAAGTACGTCGGTTTTAGGATAAAACCGTCGCACTTTGCTAATTTCCATAAAGTACGCCGGTTTTAGGATAAAACCGCCGCACCTTGCCAATTTCCAGAAAGTACGCCGCACTTCTATGAAGTGTGCCGCACATTTTACACCAGAAATCACAGAACGTTTGCAAAACTATCTAAGCCTTGACCATTTATACCAAATCATTTCTAACATTACTATATACTTTATTGTTGATTGTTTTTTATGTGTAGACTATGGGAGGAAACGATGATGAAGCTGGATCATCAAGATCCAAACGCTCTAGACAATACAAACCCATGGAAGATGTATTACTTCCACAAGTTCATCATGAATTCTTACTATGGGAAGGTTGAAATAGAGAGGTAAAGTCTAGGTATAACACCAAATTAGCCTACTTGCTCCCTAGACATGTTTACTCGTGTGTGTCATGAATTGGGATGTACTAAATAGAATGAGGTGTGATGGAGAAATCGATGAAATGTTGAGGATTAAGTTGCGTGAAGCTGGATCTAATAAAGAAATATTCACTTTTATGGTATGGATTAGAGCTTTTAACATCAATGAACTAATTTATTAAGAGCTTTGCCATGAGTTTTATTCAACTTATGAATTTGATGAAGTTTATGCTGATGATGAATTGCAAACCAAGAAGATCATCAAGTTTAGACTTGGTGGTCATGCTCACAGTTTGACTTTGTTGGAATTTGCTTGTAGATTGGGATTATATCATGCTAAGGAGCTTGATGAAGAAGGTTTTAATGTTTATTTTCAAGGAGTTTTGCATAGTGATGAGCATTTTAACACTCAAGAGTATTGGTTAAGCATCAGTCGAGAGGAGAACTTGAGTTTATCTAGGACTCAAGCTTCTACTATCTGAAGCCCAGTTTTGAGGGTAATGCACAAGATGATCACTTACAGCTTGTGTCAGAGGACTACTGGATATGATAAAATTTAGAAAAATGATTTGTAGCTATTGAGTATGTTTGATGCTAGACACCAAAATGGGTATGCAAATGTGGCTTGGTTGATTGCGAGGTGGATAAAGAGAAAAGGAGCTGGTACTCAAAAAGAGAGTCAGATTTGCTGTGGACAGTTTATCATGAAGCTTGCTAGGAAGGCGAGGGTGTTAAGTGACGAGGTGATAAGGAGTTTGAGTTCTCTGATTTATTATAGAGATTTAGATACGACTACACTGAGAGAGTTAATCGACTCTAAGGGTAGACTAATTCTTGAGGATCCACAGCCGAGAGTACCAAGAGTTGCTATTCCTAGACCCCCGAGAACATCAATGCAGGATTTGTACGAGAGGATGGGTAGTATGGAGATACGACATGGAGCAATTGAGAGGATGGCTTATAGGTAGTTGTATCATTGGGACAGGTATGCTGGAGTATTTGAGCACATGGCTGGGGTTTACAGTGTTCCACTATAGGGAGCCTATAACCCACCTGGATATGCTCAGCCACAGTATGATCGGTATTATTAGCAGTACCCACCTCAGCCATCGTAGTATCAGCAGCAGCAGGATGATGATGAGTAGTGTCGAGATGACACTAGTTGGTTGTGTGATCGCATGTTTTGGGTCACGTGTGTTTTAAAACAAATTCCCTAAAAACAATATTATTATTACTACTATGGTGTGTAAAATGCCTCTGTTAGCATTTAAAACAATGTTTTAGTACTTCCTACTATTAATTAATTAGGAATATTATTATTATTTGTGTGTGCTATGCAGTATTATATTTGTAACAGGAAAAGAAGAAAAAAAAGAGAAGGGCGCGAGACAAAGTGACGTAAAGCAAAGATTCAAATAATTCATCATAAGTGAGAAGTATTATTTCACTTTTCCATTTTATCTTTCTCTATAATATTTCACATTAGGGACAATGCTCATATTAAGTATGGGGGGAGATAAACTGGAAAAGTAAAATAAAGTTAAATGAAATTTTTTGAAAAATAACATTTTTATGATCACATACAAGCAATCTGACTCTGGATTAATAACATTACTAGCATGTTTATACCACCCGAAAGAAAATTTGTGAGGCTTAGATCTTAAGAATTCGGGTATCTATCTTTGATACCTAAGATGATTTTATCTTTAGATTTCTCGAGTTAAGGTTTAAATGCAATTTCAAGTGTCTCATCCATCGTTGCGGCTGTGTATTTGTAGTTTGTCGCCTTTTCTAGAGCATTGGTATCGATTTAAAATTATATGAGTGTGCTGGTGATTTGTTAATTCTAGAACTTGTGCTTGAAATCTTTATGAGACCGCAGTATGAACACGTTCGCATGTTATAAACATTTTACTGAAAAAGAGGTAATAAAAATATAAATATAAGTAACCAATAATTTTGTTCAGAAGGTTTTTTTTAATAAAATTATTTGAAATTTTATTTGTACGAATTGAAAAGCATAAATGCTGGTATCGCTATTATAATGAAATGCGAAGGTTGCAAACTTTTAAGTTCGTTTGAAGTAGTGTGCTTATCTTAAGTATGGGGGAAAGCAAGTTACCCACAAGATAAGGTTACTAAAAAAAGTAAAAAAAAGAAAGAGAAGAAAAAAAAAGTAATGAAGTGAAGGAATAGTTTGTCACATTACGGATAAGGTGGATTATGATTTTATTATAAACCTTTTTCAACAAATATAAAAATAATATCACTAAATAAATTACATCTTTTGATGTTTATGTTTGGTGCTTATGCCATGTCGATGAAGTTTAGTTTCTTGTACAAGCTTATGGTAATTTGAACATTTCATGACTGCGCATATGAGTGACTTCCGTTTACTATCCATTTTACTAAACTGAGCGAGTGTGAAAACAATCTTATCTATAAAAATTCATGAGTTGCTTTGTCGCGTTATCTATGTTTGTGATCATTAATCTTTTTTATAAAACGAAATGCTTTCGCTTTGATTGCTTGAGGGCAAGTAATAAGCTAAGTATGGGGGGGTTTGATAACGCTCTAAATATATGTTAGGAATTTTGTATAACAGACTTAATTTTGTTAGTATAATAGTTAGTACTGGTAGAAGGTTTATCATAGTTAGTACTGGCAGTATTAAATAGTTAATAATGTTTCAATTCTTTTTCTTACTAAATCACTATGTCTGTTTTTATCACATCTCTCTTTCTGTTTTGAATCTCACTAATTCTCTCTTTTCATTTACCTCACCATTTTCTTAATTAGGACTTTAAAGATTTAGCATTCCAATACTAGCAATCAAATATTGAAATCTACTTACATCAAATGCTTTTGTAAGCAAATCTACAACATTCTTGTCAGTATGAATCTTGATCATTTGAATTAGCTTCATTTCATTGGAATCTCTGATGAAGTGATGTCTAATCTCAATGTGCTTTATCTTTGAGTAAAAAACAGAGTTCTTCACTATGCATATTATGATCTCATTATCAATATATATCTTTGTATGCATAAAGTTATACCCATAATCAAGCAATTAATTTTGAATAAAAAACACTTGGCCACAGAAACTTGAAGCAGCTACATATTCAGCCTCTGTTGTAGAATTAGACAAGATATCTGCTTCATTGCATTGCCATGAAATTTAAATCTAAACCCTGGAATTGCAACCTCATGTTGGGGACTTCCTTTCTACGCTTGGCTCCTGCTTAGTCACTGTCAGTATATGCTACAAATCAAAGTGAATCCCTTAGGATTCCAAAGGCCCCAATTCTAGGTTGACCTTTTAAAGATATCTAAAAAGTTCTTGTTCATAGCATGAAGATGTGACCACTCTTTAGGAGTTAAACTTGGAATCTAGCACATACACATACAACAACATTATATCTGGTCTTGAAGAAGTAAGATACATCAATGAGCCAATCATTGATCTATACATGTGTTCATCTATGTCTTCACCATCTGCATCTTTGAGTAAAGGCTTATGGGATTCCATAGGTGTATTTTTTGTTTTGACATCACTAAAGCCAAATTTCTTTAAAATCGTCATTACATTACTGCGTCTTGGCTTATACAAAATTCCCATTCATTCTTCTATTTCACTTGCAGGTCTTAAGAAGATTGTGAGTTTCTCCCTTTGTCACTCATCTGAAAATTCTTATGACTTCATTCTTTTCAACTCTGTACATAACTTCTTCTTTGTAGACCCAAAAATGATATCATCTACATATACATGTACTATTAGAATATCACTTTGGTCCCTCTTGATAAACAAAGTTTTGTCTATCTGTCCTCTCTGAAACCTATTTTCTAACAAATAAGTGGACAAGGTCTCATACCAAGCTCTGGGAGCTTGATGCCAACCATAGAGAGCCTTTTCTACTTTATAAACTCTGTTAGGGAAGTATGGATCTTCAAATCCTGGTGGTTGACAAACATAGACTTCCTCTTTAATCTTACCATAAAGAAAAGCACTATTGACATCCATCTGGTACACCATAAAGTCTTTAAAAAAGGCATAGGCTAAGAATAGCCTAATTGCTTCAATTCTGGCAATAGGGGCAAAAACTTCATCATAGTCCATCCCTTCTTCTTGTGTGTACCCTTGAGCAACCAAACTTTCTTTGTTCTTTATCACAATGCCTCTTTCATCCTTCTTGTTCCTGTAAACATTTTGTGCCCTATGGACTTTTGCCATTGGGTAAATCCACCAGGGTCTAAACATTTTGTAATTTAAATTTTAGAAGCTCATCCTGCATAGCTTCAATACAGCTTGGATCTTCAATGCTTGGTATTACATTATTAGGTTCTTCTTGTTGTTAAAAAAGCAAGCAAAACAACAGTTGTGAAAGTCTTTATTGGTTTATTTTTGCTGAACTGAACTAAACAAACATGTTCTTTCAAATTCTGTGTCCATTATTCTTGTTTGAGGTGTGAATTTTGTCTCTAATAAATTTGTTCAAACTGGGATGCTCTTGTGATTGTGTAGTTGGAATAGGACTAACATGCATAAATGCATCTAAGTTTTTCATGTCAGCCTCTGTACCAACATCTTCATCATTATATGAATAGACAATATCTTCCAATTCATATATTTGGATCATCAGCACATCCATAGACTATATTCTCATCAACAACATTATCCTCTATGCTAGCAGGATTAATAGTTGGACTAACAGTATTAATATTGTTAGTGCTGTTAACACTTACATCCTTTTCTTGATTAATTCTTGGCTCCTCTGTACTTTGAATCTCACTACCTTTCCCTGGATCTTCAACATCCTTCTTTTCCTCCTTCCCTGATGGTTTGAATCCAGCATCAGGAGAATCCTTTGGACTAAAAGAGAATGGTGGATCTTGAGTCTATAATGGTAGCAGTATGTAATCTTTGCCAGGTACTGTACTACTCTAGCTCTTACCGCTCTGCTAAATGATTTTGTACCTGCATTACCATTAGACTGATTCCCTGCAACAACTGGCTTATAGTTCATAGAATTTGTTAGTGCATCTATATCAAAAAAGCCAATTAGGTCTACTTCCTGCAATATTAGATGTATTTTTACTAAATTGTACACGCAGGTTCTCTTCTACTATCCTAGTTCTACTGTTAAATACTCCGAATGCTTTGCTATTGGTAGAGTATATAACTCAATGAAACCCCTTCATTCAGACTTTCACATCTAATTTACCTAGGTGATTTTGGTATTTTAGGATCTTTAAACAGGTACACCTAATATGGTCTCATGAAGCTTAAGGACTAAATAAATTTTTTCTACTGAAAAAAGTTTATAAGGGGTCTTGTTGTTAGGCTTGTTATCTTACAACTCCCTTTAGTGTTGGACATATCAAGCAATATTAACTGATTCAGAACAGAAATGTGTTGGCTATGTTGTAGCAGCTAGCATAGTTCTAGCAACCGATATTGAGTGTCTTAGTTTTCCGGTTGGCTTATCCTTTGTGTGGGTGTGTCATTGATACCTCACACCAAGGGCGGGTGGGTGTGCTGATTTAGCGTGATAATCCGTGTATCTTTTCTTGAATAGCATATGCACATAATCCGCTATATCTCAATTGTATCCGCTAGGGTGAATAGTGCCGGATTAGTTGTGACATCTGTGAGATCTAATTTCAGGAGACTCAGGAGAAGAGCGGATATGAGCAAGTTCTACTGCTAATTGGGTCGGGGTAGGCTAAGAGGGTAGCTGAGGAAAGGGTCGGAGAGCGAATGGTGGAGAGTATGGGAGACTGTGTTATGGGCACAGAGGGACAGGGTGTGGGCGCCTGGCGTGCAAGTATTGGCGCGCGAGAAAACGTGGTCAATAGCTAAGTGACGAGGTGCGTATGGTATGCTGAGCTGATTCGAGTGGGGCTCACATACAATTGTGGTTGAAGGGGGCAGTGAGTCTTAACAACAAAATTAATTGTATACCCCAATTTAGTAGATTTATAACTAGACAACCGCTACACATCGCCCCGCCTTCCACACGCAGTCATCAAACGATATCAATACTGCGCCGCGCAACCCGAGCACGTCCGTCCCGACGGAGCGGCGGGGGCGCGGCCGGCGCTCCCAGCCTAGCGGCGTAACCAGGGGCGCGGAGCGGACGGGTGTGGAGGTCGAGCGGGCGGGAGGGCCAGAGTGTTGAGGGGTCGGGGGAAGGGAAGAAAGTGAGGGCGAGTTTGGACGAGGCGAACAAGGTTAAGGGCCGGAAGTAGCAGTGGGAAGTTGGGAGGGGGAAGGGTGGGGGGGGTGTTTGCGGGGGTGAGGGCGAGGGAAGTTAGTGGCGGGGGAGTCTGGGGGGAGGAGGAAGGTGAGGGTGCGGGGGGGGGAGGGAAGCGAAGGGAGGAAGGTAAAGGCCGAGGCGTGGGGAGTAGGAAGGGTTCGGTGAGGGGGGGAAGAGGGGGAGAGGACGAGAGAGGGAAAGGGTAGGAAAAAAAAGTGGGCGGAGCGAAACGGGGAGAAAGACGGGAGGAGGAAAAGACGAACGGCCAAAGGGGGGGAGAGGAGAAAGAGAAAAGGAAGAGAGGGAAGGGGAAGAGGAAAAAGTGGACGGCGCAGGGAGTAAGGAGGGGGGGGAGAAGGAAGGCGGGGAGGGCGGCCCGGTGGAAAACGAGGGAGTAAAGAGGGGTAAGTAGTACAGAAGGGGTGGAAGAGCGGAGGGAAAAGGCGGATGGGGTAGGCGGGGGTACGGGGAAAAGGGAGCGGCGGGGACGGACGGCGCCGTACTCTCCCTCTACTCTCTTTACTTTCTCCTTCCACTCCTCCTTTATTTCTCTTTCTTCTCCTTCTCTCCCTTCTTCTCTTTTCACTCCCTCTCCTCTCCCTTTCCCTACCTTTACTTCTTACTCTTTCTAATTTTCCCCTCTCTCCCTTTTCCTTCTCTCCCTCTCTTCTCTCTACTTCCCTCCTCTTTCCTCCCCTCCCTCCTTCTCCTCCTCTTTTCTCTTCTTCTCCCTTTTTATTCCTGTCCTTTCCCTCTTCTTCTTCTCCACTCTATTTCTTTTACCTTCCTTTTATCTTTTTTCCTCCATCTTAACTCTTCCTCCTTTTCTCTCTTTCTTCCTTTTTCCTTCCTTCTTCTATCTTCCTTCTCCCTCCTTTACCCCCCTTCTTTTTCTTCACTTTTCCTCTTTTCTTCTTTCCCCTCCTCTTTTCTCTCATCCTCTTTTACTCCTTCCTCCTCTTCCTTCTTCTTTCTCTCTCTCTCTCTTTTCTTTTTTCTCCCTCCTCTCTTCCTACCTCTTTTTTTCTTTTCCTTTAAACCATATTTCTTATCATCCCCTCTCCCTACCCTTTCTCTCCTAAATTCCCTCTTTACTACCTTAATTTATAGAACTAAATTCATGACCTTATTCTTGTGAAATTTAGTCTCATTGTCACTTCTAATCACTTTAACCCTAAGGTCTATTTGATTTGTTTATGCCTGTTATAAATGTTTCAAAGGATTTCAGCCAGTTCATCCTTAGTGGCTAAAAAGGGAAAACACAAACTAAACCTACTTAAATCATCCGTGTCAACAAGGCTAGTAGTTCCATCTTTTTTATTAAACTCTTTACAAAGAGGTTGGGCCAAACAAACCTATGTGCAACCATTTGTAATGGATTGACTGTTTAAACTGACAGTTTTGGTCTTTAAAGAAGCTTGTGTTGCCTTTCCTTTCTGACAAGCACACACAAGGTTTGATTAATTTCAAAAAAGTTTTGAAGGTATACCTCTATACAAGGTTTACCACCTTACTAGTTTATTTATGGTTTTGAAATTTACATGTTAGCCTCCTATGCCAAAGATTAGATTCATCTGGTGTGGCTTTTGCAAAGAGAAGAGACAAGTGAGACCTCATTGAGAAAAACAATTCTTTTAAATCAACACTGTACATGTTATCCTTTCTAGGAACTTTAAGCAATACATGATTTTCATCAGTTGACTTAAAGTCTGGAGACAGAACAACACATTCAGTATTAGTACAAAAAACACTATTCTTCTTGTCACACATTTGTGAGACACTAAAGAGATTAAACTTTAGTTCCTTTACAAAATACACATCTTCAAAATCTAATTTACCAGTTTTTATTTTACCTTTCCCAGTAATTTTCCCTCCTTTGGAATTACCTCTAAAGGCAACAAATCCTTCATCAATTTCTTCATAATCTGTAAGATAGGATCTGTTTCCTGTTATGTGCCTAGAGAATCCACTATCAATTACTCCTTTATTCTTCAAATCTTGCTGTGGATTACCCTGCACATAATGGTAGGGAAATTAGTTTCTTTTGGGGACCCAAGTCATTACTGACTTGGATATGCTTGTGCATCAATATACTCAAATCTTTTAAAGGACATTGATGCACCATTGTTTCTGGAGACATAGTCTAAAACTTTGTGCTTTGGTCACCAAACCCAACATGCTAAGGCCTTAACAACATTTTCCTTATTTCCCTTAACAACACTAAGAACTGCTTTTGACCTAGCAGTATTAACCCTTGTTCCCTTAAAAGTATTAACCTTTTTAGTGAAATTATTGCTATTATCTGCTGTTTTTTGTTAAAAGGCCTTCTAGTAGTTGTATATGAATTATTAATAACTGTTGGGAATTATGCATTCCTGACTTACTACCGTTAGTTATATTAGTTAGTACCGCTAGTTGTAATTTGTACGGATCAGGTACATAAATATGTTAGTACTGATCAGTAGTTAGTTACCGTTAGTATAAAATAGTTAGTACGTTTATGTTGATATGAATGAGATTCTCTTAGGAACATAGGAATATGCATGATCTTTATACGCATTTTCCCATTTAGGTGTTTCCTTAGTCTATAAAAGGAAACCCTAGGCATTATTTATAGTAGATATGTTCTACACCAGATCCATTTGAGATCTATCTAGCAATCATAGTCTTTGTAATATAGTAACTTAGGCAGGAGAAGTTTCAAGTGATAATATAAAGTTCTTTTGTGATTCTTAATATTGTTCTTTTAGCATTATTGATTGGTTTCCGACATATAATCAATAGTGTTCAATCAGTGTTTCATTATTGTTGCTTTAGAATTATCTAAAGGAATAAACCCTTTACAAGCTAAATGTTAAGATCTATTCAGTAAACGATCCTACAAGTGGTATCAGAGCTTGTGTAGAAACTCTTAATAAGAAGAACTTCATTGTTTGAAGCAGATCTACAATCAAACCTGTAAGATGGCCATCTCCTCTTCAAGCTCATCAAGTTCATCTGAAAATAAGGTACAAAACTGTTCTAAACAATGTCTTGAATCTTTTAAAACTCTTCAAAAGAACTATGATACTGAGAAAGAAAAGCATAACAAAGCCAAACTAGAAATTAGGGGTTATTAGATAGCCTTAGAGTCACTAGAAGCTAGAATTCTTGGACATGAAAAGAATGAATTAGATTAGGGTGAGAGATATGAGTTTCAAAATTATGATCTTAAGTGTAGAGAAATTAAAATTAACAACTTAACTCTGGAATTAGAAAAGGTTGTTAAGGAAAGACATGAATTGAAACTCAAGATTGAAAAATGGGAAGGGTTATCAAAGAATCTTACTAAGATACTTAATAGTCAGATGAGTGCTCATGATAAAAATGGATTAGGGTTTGGCACACAAAAGTATGATTTAAGTAATAAATCTAAAACTGTTAGTGAGAACAGTTTGACTGTTTTTGAGGTAAGGTCTAGTGATGATGAGAGCACAATAGCAAATGATAGGCTCACTATATCAAATGAGTATCATTTTGTTCCCCCTCCAATTACAGGAAACCCACTAACCCCAAGAGCTGATATATCATTTATAGGACTAGATGAGTATGCTTTTAGAAATAAAATCAAAGAGTCTAAGACAACTGAAACTAACAAGACTGTAGGTACCACAAATGAAGCAACTATAGTAAAACCTACGTCTGTCAATGAAACAGTTATGTCTAAGTAAAAGATTAATAGGGATGAAGTCATCATTGAGGATTGGACCTTAGATGATGAGGAAGATGTGTGTGCTGTCAAAACTGTTAGTTCTGTTAAGCCAAATGTGACTCAAACTGTTAGGAGTCAAGCTGATAAAAGTGGTCAAACTTCACAAAAACAAGGGATTGGCTTTAAGAAAATACATAAAATAAAAGCTTGTTTTGTTTGAAAAAGCACATGCCATTTGATAAAAGACTGTGATTTCTATGACTAAAAGATTCCTGAACCTAGGGTTAAGAATGTGGTCAATACTGGGAAGAGGGTAGTCAAACCAGTATAGGATTATGGCAAAAGGGTAAATCACCAAAACTTTTCAAAAAATTTGAAATACCCTCATGCAAAAAGGACCTTTAACCTATTAGCAGTACTAACCAGAGCAGGTTTAGTTAATACTATTAGATCAAATGTTAGTACTGCTAGGTCTATTAGTATTGTTAGGCATGTTTATACTGTTAGGCCTGTTAGTACTGCTAGGCCATTGGCCTCAAAAATAGCACAATCTAATAGTGTTATTAGATCAACACACCCAAGATTGGACATTGTAAGACCAAAAGCCTCAAACACACCAATCAAGAGGTCTTACTTCACCCAACCAGTTTATAGACCCAAAGACTTAAAACCTGATGTGAAAACGTTTGGGGTTAAAAACATGACTATTGTTGGGTCAAGGGCATTAGTTAGTAGGGGTATGGAGGCCAAAGATGAATTACCAGGATCATGTGTATAAATATAATGGCTCTTACATGCTCAAGAAGTTTGAGTATGTAGACCTAAAAGGGGTTTCCAAGTCATTATTGACTTAGATCCCTAAGAGATACTAATTCTCTTACCTTTTGTGTAGGGCAATCCAGAGATCTTTTTACAGGATCATGCAGTGGTGGATAGTGGTTGCTCTAGCCATATGACTGGCAACAAAGCTTATCTTTCAAGACTATGAAGATTTCAATGGAGGATTTGTAGCTTTTGGAAGTGATCCCAAAGAAGGTGATTGTGTCTGCATCAGAAAGTGAAGAACCAGAGGATTAAGGGAGGAAGTTTCAGGATATTGATGATGATCCTCTAGTTTCTTTGGTTAGGGAATCCATGAAAGAGAAGTCAACAGATTTTGTCACTCCTACAAAAGCTTTAAGGGAGGCTCAAGAAGAAGAAATCAGTCCTACAATCTTGGAGGCAGCTAAAACATTGTCAAAGGTTGCTTCTCAGGGTGTTGGCAAGGAAAAATCAACTGATAAGGGCAAGAGATACAGGAGGAGAGCAAGGTATATGGCTAAAAAGATTGATACTAGATTGGATGCTGAAGAAGAGATTAATACTGGCAAAGAAGAAATTAATACTGGTATTGAAGAAGTTAGTATTGGTAGTACTAAAGTTGATTCTGGTACTGCTAGCAAAATAGGTCAAAGGGAAGGAAAGGCTCCAATGGTTGAAGAGGATATTTAGGCTACTCATAAAACAAAAGAACAATTGAGACAAGAGGAAGCTAGATTGGAAGAAGCTATAAAGTTGCAAGCTCAACTGGATGAAGAAGTTGCAAAGCAGATTCATTTAGATAAAATGGTAGCTAAAAGAATGGCAGAAGAGGAAGCTTTATCAGAACAACAAAAGAAAAGAAAAGCTCAAGTTTAATTTGAAGCTCAATTTTATACTGAAGAAGACTGGGATACTATTAGAGCCAAGCTAGAAGCAAATGCAGAGTTTTCAAAAGATGTGTTGGGAAAAGATTTGCCTAAACAAGATTTTACAAAAAGAATGGTAGAAATTGTTTAATCATAGAAAGTACACTTTCAAAGAGGAAAGAACTATAGCAAAAGAAACAAACTGTGACTTAGTCAACAGTTAAGGATCTATATGTCCAGAACTATCTTAAGAATCAAGGAACTTGAAATGCTTTCTCAGATAAAGAAGTTGAATTTAAAGAAATTAGACGAAGAGTTTATAAGTTAGTTCACTGATGATACTTTTGTTCCTATTAAATCTTTGAGAAGCTACAAAGGCACAATGAAAAGATAGGAGAGGAGCTACAGACAAAGACATCAAAAAACAAAAGGATTGATGATAAAGATGTTCCAACACAGTTCCCGCTAAGGAGAAAAGTTGATGAAGTAAAGGAAGCAGAGCAAGTTAAAAAGGAACATGAAAAAGAAAGAAGCAAAAGGCCAAGAAAGGGTTATCAATGTTGACAAGTAGTGCACAAGAAGATTCAGAAACATGATAAAGGAGGAAGTCATAGAAGCTATGAAATCCTACTATAGCTATTCCTTTGACTAACAAAATCTGATAGTGATTTGCCAACTTAGGAAAAATTTCATCCGCAAGATCACAAAAAGTGGACTTATCTAGATGAATCAAGAAGCAAAGAGGGACCAGATGTCACAAAGTACCGTTCTACATGAGCTTTGACGATCTAAATGATTAAAGTACCATCAACACAAAGACAGGATCTTAATAGCATTGTAACAGATTGGTTAATTGAGCAGAATTGGAGGACGCAGATGATAATGGAACCAAAAAGAGACACACTGAAGAAATGTTAACTGATAAGAGGGTACATATTGGAGTGATCTCAAAGGAATCATGTTTAAAAACATTTTTGATAAAATACCACACCTCTCATATTTAATATTGCATAGTCTGGTAGAAAGCTTAGAACCGACTGCACTTCAACAAAAGCTGGGCTTAGAATTTGGGCAGATATTTATGCAATAAGTGTGCGTGATAGAACATTGATTAACTTTTTGAGGCAAGTTAGAATCTCCTAATCTATATGATATAGCGGCTGAGAAAAGTACCCATAACCAATGTCAAAAAGAAGCTTTAGGGCCCAAGGTGATGACTAGAAAATGAAGCTTCTAGATGAAAAAATGAATAGAAGATATGCTTATAAACTATATGAAGATGATTGAGAAAGCAAGCTGGGATTAGAAAAATTGTATTGAAGTAACAGTGGCAGTGGGCCATGATTATTTTTGAAAAATGATAGAGCAATATAAAAGGTAAGTGAGGAACGAGATTAGAGTGAGATCTTTATTAGGAGGGCCAAAAACACCAACACAAAACACTCTGGTTAAAAACAGAGTTCACCAGAATCAGCTAAAATCAATAGCGATCAAAAAAAAAGGATGAACTAACAATAAATCCTAAGTTGCTTATTCCTTATATCTACTTAAGCTTGATCAGGACACTATATACGATGTAGGGGGTAAGGTGAGTGGAGGCTCGATAGCGCTATTCAGAGGCACTGCTTCATCTTAAATGCTAGTATCAAAGCAAAATCGACTAGCTTACGTAGAAGACTCTCTTTTCTAATCGCCAGTAGTTCGCTAGCTTCGCTTGTTCTCTCAAATTCCTTTTTATAGTTGAAACAGTATCTAAACATTGCGCTAATCGACTTTTAATATATACCACGCACAACCATATAATGGTAAAATATCCAACAACAAAATGCATATTGTCAGAGAAAACCATAAGTATACGTTAGCAGAAAACTAAAAGCAAATTGGTCTTACACTTTAACCTTACCTTCTCAAGCACAAATGGGCTTACTATGGTAAAGAGAATTCACAAAAATTCCCACATACGGCAAAATGCAATGATGTCAGTTTGCTACACAAAAATTTATATGGGCTTGAAATCAATGCAGTAAAATACAAACCTTTGTTACTCAACACTTAGTGCCGAGCCTTATACTTAACACCAGCTGAAGCTATGTGACTAAGAAGCGCTCTCCAAAAAGCATTACTACACGCAAACGCGATAAACAGCTCAATTGGTAAAGAACGAAGACATAATCAAATCTGTTGATACATGGCGTGTAATAGAATCCCCTTTTATAAAAATAGGCTTTTAAGATATAAAAATAAATCAAATATAACCTATAAAAAAAGACAACCAAAAAACTATAAAAGCCAATCTCAAGTTTTGATGCGTGTGACAAAGTGGAGGTCAATTGAAGAGACAGACAAAACGAAACATAAAAAAAGACGAAGTAGTATTCCATGATTCTTTTCTTTCAATCAAAGAGGAAAAGAACACTAAACACAGATCAACAAATCAAAACGATGCAGACAAGCCAAAGGGACTTTGGATTGGAGGACATATGGCTTGGAATAAATCACAAATCTCAAAAAGCCAAGCACAAAACTGCATCCTTCGCCCCCCTCGAAAAAGGAACGCTACAAGATTTACCTCTCAAGAAAAACCCTCAATAAAAAAAAAGCCCGGAACCTGCAGACAATTTGAAGAAGAAACGTTTAAGCTTAACACGTTGAAGTATTCAATGTATTAGTAGGGAGGACTTGGGCGTTAAGGAATATATAATGTATACGGTACTTAATTTTCTGGTTAGTCATTGTAGTTAAATAATTTCCTGCTATAAATATCGCAATTGTGTATAGTTATGTTCTGCTAAGTGCAAGCGATAGGTTAACTAACTTTTGGTCATAGAGCAGCTAACCAGGTTTATAATCATTTAGTATAATACTACCTGGCCTCGATCTCGTCCAACCTGCTTCCCAACCTCCTCTCAGGGCAGTCAAAATCACAATCCGAAACTACTAAATAAAATTAACTGGTATGATGTCAATATTTAATAGTTTAACGATTTGCTTATCACCCGCCCAACAGCTGGAAATCTAGTTAGAGGATAAAGATAAGTTAAATGAGAAAACTATGTACGGAAAAAAGCGACTAGCATTATCTCTATATAGAATTAATAAATAAAACCAAATCGACCTCTCTAACAAACCCCAATCCCTAAACACTTTAACCCTCCATCACAACACCCAACTACACAACCAAAAACCAACCACCCTACAACAGAAAACAACACCACCACCCACACCTCGATTAAGAAATAAACCCAGCCCCCAAAAAGTGATATACCACCCACCTTAGATACAAAAAAACAACCCCCCAACGGCATAATACTCCCTCCAACAGGCCCTACCCTAGGTCATAGTTAAGTAAAAGAAAAAATCGAAACGAACCAAACATCTCCACTCTTCTACCTACCGCGAACAACTCTCGAAAGCGCCCCCCACTCCCCACCAAGCCGTAAATACCCACCATACCCCCGCCACAAATCCGCCCCCCGCAACCCCCTAACCCCCCGCTCCACACCCCCGAGTAAAGTGTGAGTGGGCGAACTCAAACACATACAAAACCCCCCTCAACACCCAAACCACCGCCACCAATATTCCCCCCCACACCTCACCACCCCCAACCCAAACAACCACCAGCCGGTGGCGTACCAACCCAAACGGGCAGTTTACTTGGTGTCGTACCACCTTATCGGTATAATCCAACCCACAACCCTAGATGGCCCAACCCTCCCACCTAAACATAAACTAAACTCAAGATAAGACTCATAAGAACGCGAAAATAGTAATCATAAAATCTAAAAACAACCCACCGCCACCACAGCTAACCCACCACAAAATCTAATAAAGTGGTAATAGAATTCCAAATAACCGCCAAGCGCGACTATCCCTAAAGTAGACCTACCCCAGCCGCACCTAACCACCCACTCACATCACACCGAAACACCGACCCCCAACACCCCACAGATCCAAACACACCACCAATTTAAGCACCACTCCTCCGCGACGCACACGCCGACCCACCAGATGCCTATATCCCTCACTCCCAATCCCCTCCTTGGAACCATCCTTTAAATTAATAATAATTTAAATGTACCCCAAACCAATAAAAGAGAGATAGCCCTGACTCTCCCATCCACTCCTCCACACCCCCCCACACCCCCAACCCGCACCACCCGCCCCACCCACCCCCAACAAGAAGCACCCAGCAACAGCCCCCCTCCCAACACCCCCCACATCAACGCCCGCACACCACCCACACACAATTCGCGCCAACGCAACAAGACGACAAACACCCCCTCAACAATAACACACCCACCATACCAGACAGGGGCAAAATAAATGAACAACGCACGGGTGACCCGCCCCCCACCACCCTCACCCAAGCCCCCCACCCACCACAAAGACAAAAGCCCCTCACCTAACCCACGCCCCACGCGCCTCCCTCAACAGCCACAAGTCTAGTCGAAACCCTTCCGCCACCGACCCGCACCACACGGCCCGCTAAACGTGGAACATCCGTTGCACACACCATCCTCAAACCAACCCGCCCCCTGCCCTCTGGCTTCTGTCGGGCTCGTGCATGCCTGTGCACCCCAGAGACCGTGCTACTCCCCCCCCTATCGCGTCCTCCCACCCCCCGGGCCCCAATCCCCCACGCCACGCCCATCCCCCAACCCGGGCGGGGTCGGCGGGACGATAGGTCTCTGCCCACCCCACTACCGCCCGAAACGAGCATACCCCTACCCGCAGCCGACCCCTCCCACCCCTCCCACCAAACAGGCAGTCCCACCCCCCCTCTCCCGCACCTTCGCGATCCAAGAACATACTAACCACCAAAACACACCGAACCCACGCCTCTGCACAGTGGCACCTCGCCCCCCTATACCTCTCCTAACCCAAAACCCACCCCCCGCAAAACTAACCAACCACCACGAACAACACCCCAACCCCCCCGACCCATCCAAAGAAGCACCGCCCGCGGCCAAACAACGAGGATAATCCACCTATCTCAACCCCACCTTCCACCAGAATCCCAACAAAAGACCTCCCGACTCCCCACCCCCAGGGAAAAACCTTCCAAACCAAAGCGCCCAGCGCTTCAACAGCGGCAACCAAACACACCACCAACCCCCCCCCACGACTACATGCCTTCCCCACAACGACGCCGTTGGCACGCCATCTCAAACCTTAGCCCCTAGCCGATCTGGGGCGGCGCCCATAAGCCTATATATTCGTGACCCACATTCTCCACTAGTAGATCAAATGAACTTATTATTATTTAGGGGCGAATAAAATGAGCACCCTAGCCCACCAAACCATAAATATAACACCCACAGAGACAAAATAAGAAAACAAATGCGAATAAAAAGAATTGGCAATAAATTCAGTGATTTTAGGCCTCCAATTACGTGAAAACAGAACTACTCAATAATACATTAAAGAGTCCAAGGGAAGACTATTTTATAATGCAAGATAAGATATACCAAGTGGTAAACTGAAGTATTCTCCCTGAATCTATTCATAGTTTCCAGATTGTAATCACGTCCAGAAGTACAAACTACAGGCCCCAAGTAGTGGGATTTGCTATGTAGAAATTCCGAGGTAAACTAAGTGTTGGAATACGACGTGCCATTCTTGTTAAAAAACCATACCGCAATTGCATTGTTGGAATCAGTAAAAAACACGTATATTAACCCTTTGGTTATCAAGTTTACTAAATCAATGAATCATGACTTGTAGTTTTGGGTTGCTAGATAACATGGAGGAAAGTAAATTTATCTTTATAAAGAGCAAAATGAACGATGTTATGAATAAGTTTTGACATAATGTTTTAAGAATGTGAATATAAGGAATTCGCTGTTTAAATATCTGGTAACTGATAGAGATGATTATTCGGCATACAGGAACACAGGGGATGACTTCAGATTGTAAAAAGGTCAAAAGATCTATCAATATGTCTAGTAAATCCCTGCATTGTTTTCATGGCAAATCGATACTATTTTTTAGAGAATTAACCTAGTAGAATGATAATCAAACCCGGAAATGTAAGATGATTAAACGACTTGATCATTAGTCTAAAAACAAACTTGAAAAGAGTGATTAAGGGAAATTAATCAATATCATATTCATACTATGAAATCAATCTTAATGCATTTTATATATTAACAGATTAATTTTAAAGGGCCCCGACAGGATTACTCTAATATAAGAAATAGGTTAAAAGTAATTAATGATATCCATC
Source organism: Tanacetum coccineum (assembly GCA_026074375.1). Lineage (NCBI taxonomy): Eukaryota > Viridiplantae > Streptophyta > Magnoliopsida > Asterales > Asteraceae > Tanacetum > Tanacetum coccineum. The sequence continues at coordinate 44,318 of BQNB010016514.1, forward strand.
TTGATGCTTTGTACGCTTAATGTTCCAAGTTGCTGTAGAAATTTGCTTGTTCAATATCAAATGCTGCTATAAGGAGTCTAAATAAATATTAATTTTTAATCTTGAAATACTTTGCAATCTCTAGATATGTCACAATAGTACTATCAAGATAAAACCTTTTCGTAATATATTAGAACCTTTATTTAAAAGTAATTACCAATCCCGTGGAACGAACGTGTCTTACCCTTAAACCTAATACTAAAAACGGTGTTTATACTTCACCCATGTGTTAGTATAGGAACCTGGCTAAAACAAAACACTAAAAAAATTTTAAAAGCTTTAGACACATCAGGCATTGTGAGTATTTTATATAAAACTTGTCCGCCAGGCCTCATTGAGGATTATAAGAATATATTAAACTGATGAAGATAAATATGGTATCTTTTCCTGGTTTTATTATCCATTATTTTAATTACAGAAATTGGTTGCTCTGGTCGAATATGAATCTTTGGTGGAGCATTCTGAAATGGCATAATAGTTTTATTACAGGAAAGAAATAACAACACTGGCAAATCATTTGTCGGCATAGCCGAGCTACCGGCCCACATTTAGATACATAGTACGACAGCAGACTAAATAATAATTAATCGAATTTGTATAATTTCGGGGAACGTCCCATACAGTCATATACCCTCAGAAGTTCCAAAAACTATATATGCATACTATAATAGTTAATTAAGGGCACATTTCACGTTTAGTGACATTTCTAGTTTTTTGACATGCTTCCCAAAGGCGAATGTAAGTATGAGTTTCTTTGATGATAGTTGGCCAATAAAAGCCTGAATCTAAGACTTTTTTTATTGTGGTGGTTGGTCCATAATGTCCACCTGTAGGTTCGTGGTGACATTAATCTAAAATGGTATGAGGTATATCTTGGTCCTGATCAAAAAACAGCGTCTAATCATACCCGTCCTGAACATGATTTACTTTTGAAAAGATATGGATCTTTCCCAAAAGTAGTTTTTTTGAGGTCAATAGAAGAATTATGTTTCTTTAGTATGGTATGTCATTCCTTTGGGATATAATATCACCTCCAAATAGTTATACAACGTTTGCAAACTATGGTATGCTCGTTGATCTTTCCATCCTAAAAGATTTTCGTTTATGGAAAAGTTAACAACGACTTCATTGGTCAACAACTTGTCTCATAATTATCATTCTGAGATTAGTGGTATCGTACAGCAACCTTTGTGTACCATTTTAGTCTTTTATGTCGATATCCAAATTTTTGCAAATAGTCAGAAATCCAAACGTATAAAACACGGGCCTTATATAACAATGATAACATCAAGAATAAATTGTATACTTTCCATTTGATACTTTTCCATATCAAAATCCCATTTTTATTGCCTTGTTTTATATTGCTTTATTATAGATTTGATACTTAAAAATTCATATTTACATTTACAGGATAAACAAGGCATTGGAACGAAATGACGTGAAGGATGGTTGCTTCTACTAAAGAAATATATATTAAGTTATTCACTTATGATTTGGAGTTATTATGAAGGGCTCGTGAAAGAATTATGTGAAGAAACAAAGCTGAAAAGTTGAAGAAATGTTCCAGAAATATGCTCTAGTATTTTGACCATAACTCCTTCATACTAACTCCTTTGAAGTTGATTCAAGTGGCCATGGAATGAAAAAAGTGATATCTACAACTTTTGGGTTTTGGGTTAAAGTCAGATCACAACTGATGAGTCACAAGTTTGTAATAACTACAATTGTGTTGCAGGGTTACGCAGTAACCAAACACTTCATTTACACCATAACCACATCCGTTATGCCATAACCAAACACATCAGTTACGCCATAAACCTGCCATGTCATGGTTACGTTGTAACCAAACGCATCAGTTACGCCAAAACCAATTTTAAGCCTGCATAATGGGAAGTCTACATCAGCATGGTTACGGCGTAATCAAACATATCAGTTACGTCGTAACCAGGTCGAAACCTATAAATAAAGGTCGAATTCAGGCTGAATACTCATCTCTTCTTCCTCCTATCTGAGGGGACGACTGGGACATCACCCCAAGTCGTTTTCCAGCACTCACTAGCCATTCTAGAAGAGAGAATCCAGTCCTGATCATCATCATCATACTAGTTTGGTTCGATTATCATGTTTTCATTACTTTCATTAATTTACATTGATATTGATTGTATGAATACAATTTTTAGCTAAGCTTTTCTTATTAATTATCATTATGATTCATTTATTTCTTGTTAATTTGTAGTATCTATTTGGTTATAATACTTTGATCATAAGAATGCCAAATATGATGCTCGTTTACCATGACCAGTGGGACAAAATTTCGGTTACTGTGACTAGTGTAGTCGAGATTCTGCGAGATAAGTGAGGATTAGATGACCATTCGATCCTAGCTTTCCCAACTAGTAGAATAAATTGAATCATTAAGTTAATTAAGAAGTAATTAGGACTAAACTTTCTACCCTTCGATCCTACTTAGATCATTTCAATTAAGTCTTCATGTTCTCAAATCCAAACGCGACAATTTAATTTGCTTTCTAGTTTAATAATAAATAACCTCGTTTTAGAAGCCTTACACATAGCTCTTTGGGTCGACCTCGGACTTATCCTAAGTATACTGCACGCGATCAGGTATACTGCTCGTTAGTGTGTTTATAGATCTTAGGTGGTTTGGAGTTTATAAATTTAAAACCTGGTCTATTTAAAAGAAAATACACATAAGTTTTTGGCACCGTTGCCGAAGAGCTTTATTTAGGTTTTTAATTTGAGGTTTTAGTCAGTAGATTTCTAGTAATTTTAGTTATGATGAACCCCGACATTGATAATATAACCCTAAATGAATATTTGATGTACGAAAGGCATAGGGATTCGGCAAGGAATTACACCCCTAGGAAGAGTGTTGCTCCCGTGAGGAATAGAATTTTGGTATATCCTGACTCTGATAAGGAGTATGAAGAGTATTGTAGTCTGCCTCCTTTACTCCCACGCTTTCAAACTCCTCAGCCTTGTGCTACATTTAATTCCGTTCATCATAATAGTCATAGTGAAGTTGACATTGATAATATGACCTTAGAAGATTATGTGAGATATGAATTAGCAATTTCAAGTATGAAAAGTGAAATAAAGGTTCCCACTCAAGGTTTCACATCCCAGTTTTTCAATCAAGCACCTAACCCACCTTTGGATAAGGAGGATTCCTTAGACAAAATCTTAGATGACTTGTTCAAAATAGGGGCAGAAAACGTAAGAAAGATGGAACATGAAGTTCCAAATAGATGTGATGATATCACTAATTATGAGGATAGTGACCAAGAGGATGGTGAACTTCCTGACCTTCCTACTTTCTCTCCTACTAATGAATTTGCTAGTGTTTGTGAACAGGTTGAAAAAACATAGATGTCAACACTGCTCGAGAATTAGCAGAAGTTCTTGTGGAGGACGTTGAGATGGATGATTACAATATTAACCATTCAAACACTAAAGAAACCTTACAATGGAGTCTTGCTAAAGACCCCTTGTTCAATGATCAGTCAAGTTTCTTGCTACACACCATACCATCATCCATTTCTAATTAGGTAAAAAGGGAATTCACAACTCCCCACAGGTATAAATTTTGGACCTCATACGCCCTTCCCGTAGCCTACTTACACCCTTATGGTAAATGTGGCTACTATCACCCATACTTGATTTCAAGTGAGGGGATGAACACCCTGTTGATTACTAAATAAGGGTGGAGTCAAGCTAGTGACTCGAACAAAAACAAGTGCTTCGTGGGAGGCACCCCATGCCTATCTTTGAATTTATGTTTTGCTTTATTTCATTTATGCATATTAGTTGGTTTGTATGTTTCTTACTTAGTTTTACAAGTTCTCACAGCAAGGAAAAGGAATCTAAGGTCACATCAACTCGGATTCATGTTTTAAAATGTTTATGTTTAGGCGTAACCATTCCAGGTACATCGTAACAAATGCAGTTACGTAATCCTCTACATGGTTACGCCGTAACTAGTTAAAGCCAAAATTTTGAAATATTTTTCCACATGGTATCCTTGTATTTATGTTTTGTCTTATTTCACTTCAATTTTGCATATTAGTTGGTTTGCATGTTTTCACGCTTTATGTTGCAAGTTCCAGTAACAAAGGAGGTCCCAAAATTAAGACGACTCGACCGTAATTGTATGGAGTAACATTGCCTACAATAAGCAGCATTACGGCGTAACAATTATGGTTACGCCGTAATCACTTCATTTACGGTGTAAACCCTCTTATGGTTTTCACCGTAACATCTCAACCAAAAACTTTAAATTATCACATTGATTACGGGGTAACCAATCTGTAGCCGTAACCTTCTTTTGGAAACGTTAAAATAAATTTGAAACATCTAAACCCTTTATATAATTAAATGAAACATTGTGGGTATGTTTCTCTACGAAACCCTCAAGAGACTTCACTCGTCCACTTGGGCCACCAAGAGGCTTAAAATTCTTGTTGCATACGCTAAATGAAACTGTGATTTCTACAAAAGTGAGTTAGGATTGTATTATTATTCTGTACATTTTGGTATCTTTCTTTTTGCAGGATTTATGCTTTTGGTATTGTTTTCTTTCATGCTTTTACGGATGAAGGCACATGGAGAGGTGCTTGGTTTAATTATTAGGCTACAAGAACACACTTCAAATTCCATTAATGTTGGACACCATCCATTGAGATGAATAGATCAAAAAATTTGGGTGAATATGGATGTTGCTCGAAGAAGCAAACTTGAAGCATGGCTTAGAGCATATTTCCCATTATATTACCAATTCCTTACTGACACTATAGGGACAATGTACAAATCAATGGGGAGGACATGGATTAGACTTATCACTTGACTAATATTTTGCCATTCGAATTTCTAGTTTTATTTGAAAATTTGTGCCAAATATTAAGATTTTTTTACATGTTTTTTTTAACTAAACTAGAATCAATCTTTGCCGAATGCACATTTACCCTTTATTATTACTTGTGAGGTTTAAGCCCGATAATCCGTTTTCATCCATATTACAAAAATCCACCAAAATATTAAGTGTGTCGGTAGTATTGTAGACTTTAGAACTTAGCTTGTACATCATTTCGAGACCTAATTGATTAGCATGAATGAATGGTTCTTCGAAGGCAACATTTAGGATATCATCGAAATAAACCCATATGTATTGTTTTATATCGACTGTTGATAACGAACTTGTCTAACCCCACCCTTGATAAAACCCTTTGTTGCACTCATCATTAGTGCAAGATACCCCTAGATCACCCTGTTAAGCCAATCTGTGATTTCACACCAATATTAATGTTTTTCTTTAACCAAGATTTCCTAAAAAAGATTTACCTACTGATAAACTCAAAGAAAATGAATTTAATAAAAGACTTATGCAAGAAAATAACAAAGCCGAACCACCTCGACAAAAAGGGATCAAAAATTACAAATCAACTCTCAACTAGTCTAAATGTTTCATTTTCGGGGTGATCGCTCAATTACACAATCATAGTATGTATTCTATCATAAGCTTAGAAAGTACACAAATCTACACCAGTTAGAATTAGGGTCTAAACAATTGTTAAAGGCAACATGGGTGACAAACACATGTTTATTGGGTGATATAAAGGGTTAGGATAGACATGGAATACACATTTTTAATTGTTGTTAACACAAAACAAAGATCCATAGAAAATCTAAGTATTCATAATCGTTCTACTGTCCATCATACGTCCAATCTTCAAGTGCAAAAATCTGATTCAAAATCATCGATAATTGGTTAGCTAATAATGAGATCTTGCGGAGCATGCTAACCCATTCTTCACTAGGTGGCTTAATAGTATTGTCAACCACCTTTATACAACGTATGGCTTATAGTTTGCACTATCCCCAAAGTCACTAGGTGGCTTATAGTTGCACCACCTTTTTACTTAGTTGGTTTTATAACACATAACCAACATCAGGAGTTTATTCATATTTTTTTCTATTTTTTTACAATAATCCTGTATATCACATATAACATATCCCCCCACTTGAGATAAAACATTAATCAAAAGTTTGAACATACCAACCGGGGGGGGGGGGGGGGGGGGGTCTTCCATGATCAGCAATGATATATCATCACAGTATGCCAATCTTTCGAACCATTTACCGAACCATGGACTTAGGTAGCTAGAAATTTCAACACAAAGATAAATATAGGCTCAAGGGTTGGCTAAGGTGAAATGGTGTAACGAAACATATAATATGGGTTAAAACACAGATTGGCTCAACAAGGGTGATCTAGGGGTATCTTGCACTAATAATGAGTGCAACAAAAGGTTTTTATCACGGGAGTTGACAAGTCAGTGTAACAAGTTCGCTAAACACATACATAATGGTCAATTTTCGATGAATGTCCAAAATTTGCCTTCTCGAACCATCTATTCCTGCTAATCAATTAGGTCTCGAAATGATGTACATGCTAAGTTCTAAAGTCTACACACTACGACAACATCTTAATATTTTTGGTGGATTTATGTAATATGGATTAAACACGGATTATCGCGTAAACCTCACAAGTAATAAATAAAGTGGTATTGGGCATTTCGGCAAAGATTGATTCAGTATAGTTATAAAAACACATGTAAAAAAATCTAAAAAATTTGGCACAAATTTTCAAATTAAACAAAAATCGAAGGCAATATTAGTCAAGTGATATTCTACCCCTCACCCCACTTTGATATGTACAATTGTCCCAATTGTACAATAAGGAATTGAAATATAATGGAAAATATGCTCTATGCCATCAGATCAATTTGCCTTTTCTTCAAGCCAAAATCCCTAATCACAAATACCCATCATCAGCAATGGCATGGTGTCCAACTAATCCGGAAAAAAATTTGACATGAGTGTTCTTGTACCAAAAATTAACCAAGCACCACTGTTGGGGAGCTAAATAGGTTTTAAATTTGAAGATTAAATTTTCACTCCCCGGCAACGACGCCAAAAACTTGATGTGCTGTCATGTAGGTTGTATTTATTGATTACCAAGTTTTAAATTTATATTTAGCCGACTTATCCTAAAACAACACTTTAACGGGTAATGTACCCGGTCAAGATGGAGTTTAGTGGTAAGTAGGGTGTCGAACACTAAGAGCGAGAAAGTTAACCTTATATTCTATCAATATTTTATTCTAATTAATTAGTCTAGTTAATTCTATGTTATTTCTAATTAATGTTAAACCTATGCTAAACCTAGTTCTATTGATAAAGGGGGTTTTCAGCCTAAGAAACTAGCACAGGTTTGGTGGTGACTTAAATCAATTCAATACACAATAATCATGTAAGAGGATAATCTAAAGATAAAAGAGCGGTCAAGACAAATGATAGAAAACTGTATTAGCCATATTAAATCCAATTAAACATTGGTTTGTTTGTTTAGTGCAATGAGTGCGTATCTCGAGGCGGCATATCATTCTTAAGACTTAGGCGGGACTTCTTCCTAAGACCTAGACACGTTGAATCCTGTCACAATTAACGCATCCGCATAAAGCATCCTTTAGTTTAATTATAATCTATCTTAAGGATTAAAGCAATGGTGATCTTGTTAAACCCTAGCCCATTGGGACTTTACCCGCTTACTGCTTGACGGCATTTTATATACTGGTAGTCCACTGTCCAAGTCTTTACCAATTGATTAAGAACGTACTTGTTGGGTCAAAGGGTCACATGCCAATCCAACTAAGCTCACTAATCTAAAGGCAAAAATAGGACATTTTTGTGATCTTATTGGTCCAGATATATGAAACACGATATGGAGAGCTATCCTAGTATCTAGATCACTTGGTTAGTCTCACTAGACCCAGTTGACAGATAGGTCGCATATTCAAGCACATAGACAAGTATGAGGTGATAAACATAATTAAACAATCAATGATAAATTAAGCAATCAAGATTAAACAAACCAAACATTGAATCTTCATTAAAGTGGCTAATACCCGAGGGTATTAGCCCATAACCATTGTAATAATACAAATATAATCAAACAACCAAGGTAAACTAACCAAGTTAACTAACGATACCAAAAATTTAATGATTACAAGAGTATAGGAATTACACGGTATCTTCTATGGAATTAGTATCGATGCTTGACCTTGGCTGCTCTTCGTCTCTTCAGAAATCAACTTTTATGTTTATGGTATAGATAATATGATTAAGCATACTGAAAACTCATTTTTGAGTCTTCTATTTATAGTCTCTAAAAATGAGTGGATACGCCGTATTGAGTGAGGTTAATACGGCGTATTGGGGTGAATTCCTTAGATTGCACGCTACGTTCACAATCAATCAGTAATAATTGTCTTCAATCACATTTATTGCAGGAGCTTTGATTGTTTGACCAGCTGGATACGGCCTATGTAGTCAGAAGTATACGCCGTATTAGGTATTAAACAAACGCGTTTTCTTATGAAGTCCAGGCGTTGATACGCCGTATCTTCTTTGCTGGATACGGCGTATGTAGTCTAAAATAAGCAATCTTTAAATATCATTATTTAAGCTCTAAAATGTGCGCCTTTTAGCTTGTCTTTACAATGTACTCCATAATTACTGCAATTAACAACTTTAAGCAATTAAGTAACAATTCTTGCAATAATTATATAAAAGTAGGTAATTTACTTGGGATAAATGATGCTATAAAAGTAACGTTATTTGATGTCGTCAACCCTCCTGTATCATCACTTTCAATATTGTTTATCTCAAGTGGGGGGATATGTGCATTGCTACAGGGGTAATAATAAAAAAAGAGAAATATATAAACCTCTGTAGCATATTCATGTTGGTTACGTGTTATAAAACAAACAAGTTGTTAAAAATCTAAAGATGGTGCAACTATAAGCCATTTTTCAACTCAAAATATAAAGATGGTGCAACTATAAGCCATCTGTTTGCTCAAAGATATAAAGATGGTGCAACTATAAGCAATCTGCATGATTGCCTATTATTTTGGATCAGATTTTCGCACTTGGATACTTGTACTTATGGATGGACGATAGCCGGTTATGACAACCTTAGATTATTTAGACTATTTGTTTTGTGTATTTTGTTTAACACCAATTAAATGTGTATCCCATGTCTTATCATACCCTTTGCAATAATTCTGACATTTAGCTTGCTCAAGTTAAGGAGTGAGCAATCACATGTGTCTCGCCCATAGATTTGGCCGAGCATGTGTGGTTTTGTCGCCTTTTCTAGATAGTGGTATTGGAAATAATCAATCACATGTTTAAACATGTGTGTGTCACCCATGTTGCCTTTAAGAGTTGTTTAGACCCTAATTCTAACCGGTGCAGATTTGTGTACTTTCCAAGCTTATGATAGAATACATGCTATGATAGTGAAGTTGAGTGGTCACCTCAAAAATGAAACACTTAGACTAATATGAGAGTTGAGTGATTTTGATCCCCTTTTCGTGAGGTGTTCGGCTTTGATGGTTTCTAGTATAAGTAAATTATGAATTCATTTCTCTGAGTTAAATTGGAGAAATCTTTTTATGAATATTCTAATAGGTCTACTTGAGCATAAGTAGAAGTCAAGTGGGAGAATATTTGATAACATCAAATAATTGATAATTTTCCATATGAAAATCTCATGCTTATTTCCTTGTTTTATATTGCTTTATTATTAATTTTATACTTAAAACATTTATATTTACACTTACATGATAAATAAGGCATTGGAACGAAATGACGTGAAGAATGGATGCTTCTACTAAAGAAATATATATGAAGTTATTCACTTATGATTTGGAGTTATTATGAAGGGCTCGTGAAAGAATTATGTGAAGAAACGAAGCTGAAAAGTTGAAGAAATGTTCCGAAAATATGCTCTAGTATTTTGACTATAACTCCTTCATACTAACTCCTTTGAAGTTGATTCAAGCGGCCATAGAAAGAGAAAAGTGATCTACAACTTTTGGGTTTTGGGTTAAAGTCAGATCACAACTGATGAGTCACAAGTTTGTAATAACTACAATTGTGTTGCAGGGTTACGCAGTAACCAAACACTTCAGTTACACCATAACCACATCCGTTACGCCATAACCAAACACATCAGTTACGCCATAAACCTGTCACGTCATGGTTACATTGTAACCAAATGCATCAGTTACGCCATAACCAATTTTAAGCCTGCATAATGGGAAGTCTACATCAGCATGGTTACGGCGTAACCAAACGCATCAGTTACGCCGTAACCAGGTCGAAACCTATAAATAAAGGCCGAATTCAGCCCAAATACTCATCCCTTCTTCCTCCCATCTGAGGGGACGACTAGGACATCACCCCAAGTCATTTTCCAGCACTCACCAGCCATTCTAAAAGAGAGAATCCAGTCCTGATCATCATCATCATACTAGTTTGGTTCGATTATCATGTTTTCATTACTTTCATTAATTGACAGTGATATTGATTGTATGAATATGATTTTCGACTAAGCTTTTCTTATTAATTATCATTATGATTCATTTATTTCTTGTTAATTCTTGGTATCTATTTGGTTATAATACTTTGATCATAAGAATGCCAAATATGATGCTCGCTTACCATGACCAGTGGGACAAAATTTTGGTTACTATGACCAGTGTAGTCGAGATTCCACGAGATAAGTGAGGATTAGATGACCATTCGATCCTAGCTTTCCCAACTAGTAGAATAAATTAAATCATTAAGTTAATTAAGAAGTAATTAGGACTGCACTTTATTCCCTTCGATCATACTTAGATCATTTTAATTAAGTATTCATGTTCTCAAATCCAAACGCGACAATTTAATTTGCTCTCTAGTTTAATAGTAGATAACCTTGTTTTAGAAGCCTTACACATAGCTCTTTGGGTCGACGTCGGACTTATCCCAAGTATACTGCACGCGATCGGGTACACTGCTCGTTAGTGTGTTTATAGATATTAGGTGGTTCGCAGTTTATAAATTTAAAACCTGATGTATTTAAAAGAAAATACGCATCAGCTTAGCATCTTGCTTTTTGAACAGATGTTTGAGAGCTGAGTGATCGGTGTATACAACAGTTTTGGATAATACAAGATAGGGTCGGAATTTGTCAAATACAAATACTACAGCCATAAGTTCTTTTTCAGTAACTGTATAGTTTTGCTGAGCTGCATTAAGGGTTTTACTTGCAAAATAGATGGGATGAAAGTGTTTTCCATCTTTTTGACCTAAGACTGCTCCAATTGCGAAATCGCTTGCATCACACATTAGCTCAAATGGAAGATTCCAATTTGGGCTCATGATTACAGGAGTACATGTGAGTTTTTCTTTTAACGAATCAAATGCTTTGTGATATTCGTCATTGAATTCGAATGAAGTATCCTTTTCAAGCAACTTAGTAAAGGATGGGTAATTTTTTAGAAGTCTTTAATGAAACGTCGGTAGAAACCGGCATGTCCTAAAACACTTCCAATGCCTTTAACATTAGTAGGGGTGGTAGTTTAGAGATTACGTCGATCTTGGATTTGTCAACTTCAAGGCCTGCACCAGACACTTTGTGTCCAAGCATAATTCCTTCTTTAACCATAAAGTGACATTTTTACCAGTTAAGGACAAGATTCGCATCCTTGCAACGTTGAAGCATTTTATCGAGATTATTTAGACAGTTATCGAAGGAGTTTCCGAAGATGGAAAATTCATCCATGAATACTTCTACGAATTCTTCGATCATGTCATGAAAGATAGCCAACATGCATCTTTGGAAAGTAGCGGGAGCATTGCATAAGCCAAAAGGCATTCGTCTGTAAGCGTATGTTCTGAAAGGGCATGTGAACGTGGTTTTCTCTTGATCTATAGGATCAATTGGTATTTTGAAATATCCAGAAAAACCATCGAGGAAACAGAAGTATTTATTTCCTACGAGTCTTTCTAGCATTTGATCCATGAATGGCAACGGATGGTGATCTTTTGTTGTTGCTTTATTGAACTTGCGATAATCGATGCATACTCGCCAACCCATAACGGTTCTTGTTGGGACAAGTTCATCTTTTTTGTTTTTGACTACTGTAATACCACCTTTCTTGGGTATACAGTGGATGGGACTTATCCAAGGTCTATCGGCGATTGGATAAATAATACCAGTATCGAGGAGTTTTACGATTTCTTTTTTTAACAACTTCTTGCATGTTTGGATTTAATCTTCTTTGTTCTTGAACAACTGGTTTCTTGTCATCTAAGAGTTGTATTTTATGTTTACAGAAAGACGGACATATACCAAGAATGTTTGTGGTTTTCCAAGCAAAGGCTTGCTTGTGTCTTTTAAGAACAGATACGATTTTATCTTTGTTTTGTTCGGAAAGCTGAGATGATATGATCACAGGAAGAAAAGAAAGTTCTTCCAAGAATGTGTATTCTAGGTGATTAGGGAGTTGTTTGAGTTCAAGATCCGAAGGAGGTTCTTCAAGAGATGTCTTAATTTTATAATCGGTATCGAAGGTGATTTTTTCGAATGGCGGTTCTTTTTTATCGAAATCAGAGTCAGAGTTTTCTTCGACATTCATAGCCATGAATTCATCGAATTCAGCAAAGAGATTTTCTTCGAGAGGAGTTACCTTGATGGAATAAAGGATTTTACTACCTTCATCGAGAAGAGCATCAAAATATTCTTCTAAGATTTTGTCAATGACGTCAATGCTAAAACATGTATCATTGTTAGAATAGGAGTGTTTCATCGGAGAATCGATATGAAAGATCATACATTTAGTACCAACTCCAAGATTGAGTTGTTTTTGTTTTACTCGAATTACTGCATCAGCAGTATAGAGGAAAGGTCTTCCTAAGATAAGAAGAACTTTACTGTCTTCTTCCATTTTGAGGATAACAAAATCCACAAGAAAAGTGGATTTACCAACTTCTACAAGCATATTTTTAGCTATTCCAATAGGGTATTGGAATTATTGGTTAGCTAATCCCACGCTCATTTTAGTTGGTTTGAGAGTTTTGAGAGAAAGTTTTGCATATAGAGAACATGGCATAAGATTAATGCTAGCACCAAGGTCGGCTAAAGCATTACATGAAAAAGTTTTGCTAAAGGTACATGAAATAAGGAAACTTCCAGGGTCTCCGAGTTTAGGTGGAACTTTGTTTTGGATCATGGCTGAACTTTCATCGCTAAGGAAAGCGGATGAGATTTGTTCGAGCTTGTGTTTGTTGTTAACAAGTTCTTTGAGAAATTTGCCATACTCGGGCATTATTGCTAAAACGTCAACAAGAGGTACGTTGATTCGAACGACTCAGATCATATCGAGGAATTTACCATATTGGGCTTTCATTTACTCTTTTCGAAGGCGTTGATGATTTAGGATTTTTGGTTTGTAAGGTTTAGGAGTGGGTATTTCTTTAACTGGCTTTTGAGTTTGACTTTTGGGTTAAGGTGTAGATTCTTCTTCATCATCATCACTATCGAATTTGACAAGAGTTTCAGAATTATTTTAAACATTGTTTGGGTTGGTGGGTGGGTTAAAGGATTTACCACTTCGTGTAAATACATCATTTACATGCTCGTTTCGAGCTTGTGGTGGTTGATAAGGTTTAGATGAGCTACCTTTTGGGTTTGGTTGAGTGTTACTAGGAAGAGATCCAGAAGATCGAGCAGATTGCTTGTCAGCAAATCTGTCGAACTTTACTTCTAAATTTTGGATTGAGGCTTGATGGTTTTTGGTAGTTGTTTCAAGTTTGGTCTTGAGATCCATAAACGTTTCTTTAATAAAAGAGTTGGTCGATTGTTGAGCTTTTATGAAATCGCTTAATTGTCTTTGGATATTGGGTTCGTCATCAGAATTTGATTGATAGTAGTCTCAGTTATAATCGTTTCTTCCGCTTGAACGCCAATTATCGCAATTTGAGTCACGGTCGCGGTAATCATTGTAAAAACATGTACGTTGAAAGGTTTGCATAAATTTTGCTTCTTCTTCACGAGACATGGGTGTGTCATCATCGTTACAATCAGGAGTCGAGTGATTTGTACGAGATTGGATTTCTTTGTACTGAGCGTCCATTTTCATGGTCATGGCATCCATTTGTGCCATAATTTAGTTAGTATCAGAGTTATTGCTGCCTTCAACAGCGAAAGCTACAGTTTTCTTGAGAGATGATTTTAGTTTTTGGTTTTTGGCCCAATCGAGCTTGAGTAAGACTTTGTCTTCGAGAAGCTGATAGGCTTGGTTTGGTGTTTTATAAAGGAGAATACCGCCAACTACAGCATTAAGAGCTTATTGGGTTATTTCGTTGAGGCTGTGATAAAAGATTTTTTTGATATTGCCTTTGGTAAGATTGTGACCATGACAATTTCTGAGCATTTCTTTCATACGGAGCCAGGCATCAGTTAGAGTTTCATTTTCATGTTGGGAAAATGCTCGAATTTCTCTGAGGAGTCGATCGAATAAGATTGAGGGGAAAGAATCAGATAATAAAAGCGGTACGAAGTTCATCCCATGTTTCAATGGTTCCCTCGTTAAGTTCGTCCAACTAAGTTTTTGCTTCACCCGTGAGTGATAAGGGAAACATCATTAGGCGGACGGCTTCATTTTCGGTGTCTCTGTATTTAAACATGTCATATTTACCGAGAAATTCGTAAATGTATTTGTGTGGATTGGTTTTAATTCTACCATCAAATTGGTTTCCTTTGACGAGAGTCAAGTGGTTACCCTTAATGGCGAATTCATTTGCGGTTTTAGGAATGGTGATTGTGGAACCGGGAGTCAGAGCGACAACACGGTCAGCAGCCCACATGGGTTCATCATCTACTGGGTTGTAATTTTCAAGAATATTCAGAAAGTGACAAAAATAGTTGATGTCAAGAATGGGTGGGTAGATTATTCGTGGTTCTTCGGGTCGTTCATCCCTTCGTTCGAATAGGACTCTCATGTTTCGTAGACTAAGTCTACGATTCAAGGTACGTTCAAGTTCAGATAATGGTTCAACAAGTTTAGAATTGGAAGCCCGTTATGCATCTAAGGTGAACTGTTGGAAGCTTTTGAGAACGTTTTTAGAAAAAAAACATTTGACTGCAGAAAGTGCAGTGCACTTTCTGCAACGGAAGTTATAGAAAGCTGGCAGATTATTTTTTGGGAAAAAGCAATTAAAATTGTTAGACCTAGTTTTATGTGAAGTGATGGTCATTAAGACTACTGAACCTTGTATTAGTCTAGTAAATGTTCCCGAGAATTCTATATGCTAATTGGGCTTAGTTACGGGCTTTAAGCCAATTAGATATCAAGCCCGGTCTTGGAAGCCCACTTAAACCCAAGGCTAGCTCATGTACTCAACTATATAAAGCCCTATCCTCATGTGGAGAGGGTGTTGCTCATTTTGTTTTCTCATTAATGTGTAGCCATTTCTTTTTGTTATTTCTCTCTCTAAACTCATCTCTCTCTAGTTCTTCCTTTTATTTTGTGTGTGTGTGATTTGATAAGTCTAACATGTGGTATCAAGAGCCAGGTTGGATTTAGTGATTATGTTGTGGTTTACATAGCTTATTTTCATATTCAAACAGCTTATATTAGAGCCTACGATGTTGCATGCTTATTTGTTAGTTTATTAGGTTTAAAGCTTAAATCTTTATCAAAAGTTGTGCTTTCTTCCTTAAAACCAGTTATAGCTTATTGTTGTGTTTCATTTCCGTGGCTTATTTGCTGTTAAAGTTTTTATTTTAGAGCTTATTGTGGTTGCTTATTCCGGTGTATAAGTGCTTATTTTCAAGCTTTTTGTGGTATCTTTGTTTTCTTGTGTCCACGGTTAAGATAAGCACAAGGACAAGTTTTTGTTGTTACTCGTTGTGGTCCAGACAAGATTGTACATAGTACGTTTTTGTCTACATCTAAGCGAAGTATACATTTGCTTGGTGCAGGCGAGTTATACGATTGAAAGTTAGGCGAGTTATACAACAAGAACTAGGCGAAGTATACCACAAGTCACTAGGCGAACTATACACGTTTGTGTGTAGGCGGACTATACGTTCAACAAAGGCGAAGTATACGTTTTTCTTGTAGGTAATTTATACGTTAAAGAAAAAACGAGGACGAGTTATACGTTGAATGTTAGGCGATTTATACAACACGAACACAACCAAGCGAGTTATACATCATAGGCGAAGTATACATTTGTAGCTTAGGCGAATTATACAAGCCGTTTCGTGTAATTTTAGGTTTTTCGGTTTCGTGTGACGGTTCATTACGTGACATATAACCTATACCATTGTGATTGTAATCCTTTTTCGATCATCGTGGTATATTTATTTTTAACCGTCGATAATCATACGAGCCCGCGAGAAGCTAAATAGATTCGTTTCATTTTTAAGAAATTACAAGGAAGAAGAAACAATGCAAAAAAGGTGGGACGTGGCTTTTTATAATTATTGAAACTTATTTCAAAATTTACAACTTTAGTCCTTGGCCTTCAAGCTCAATTCGCCATTAGTCCTTTCCTTGGTTATTAACCCTCATTGTTGAAATTGTTTTGCAACGTTAGTCCTTAATTCTTTTAATTCAACCACTAGTCCTTCAAAGTTAACCGTTAGTGCACCGTTAGTCCTTGTTTGTGTTTCAATCAACCGTTAATCATTTTTAGTTGCAAGTGTAGTAACCGTTCATCGTTTTAAGCTCATCAATCGTTAACAAAAGTTCAAATACTTCAAACAAACCAACGATTTCACCAACAACAATTATCATTTCACGGTTTCTTCTTGATTTTGTGAAATCCCATAAAAGTTTATTCTTTTCTCGGTTTAAATCATAGATTTGTAAAATCCCGTGAAGTATAATTTCTTTCTCATAACCACAATACATCACTTTATCCATAAAAGATCCTACCTTATCAGTTCACATCACTCTTGTTATGTTGACTCAACAAGACATCAATGCTTTTAGAACACAACGACTAGCAAAACACACTTGATCACCCCTTCAGGCATTATTGGCAAAACACTTCAGGCACAGTTTCACCCATATCAAAACATCACATATTACCTACATACAACATCCTAAACCAATAACCACTTTGTCCAACAACCTTCTAATTCACACGAACTAACATGCAACAACCAATGCAGAATCTCAAAGATAGCTCAGATCCTACAACTGCATTGAACACGGCACTTGCTTTATTGGATATAAAGCATTCAAAGTCTATTACTAATACTCAACAAAACAAACAAACCAAAGAAAGTTATATTAATCCACCGTAATAGTCAGATAACACAATCCGAGTATGGAACAAGAGCCAAGACATCAAGATGCAAATGGTCTGGATGTCAATGTTAGAAATCAGGTGAGACATAATGCCAGTGCAGAATGATGGGTATGAGGTTGGGCAAAATGTAGTTCAGAATCCATGATTTCAGATTGTTGAAAAATATGAAGGGGCTTAGTGTTGTTTTGAAAATTGATTAATCAGTATAGGAATGGAAAATGTTGAAAAACAACACCCCGGTTGAGGGTTAATGGTAATGGTATCAATGGTAATCGATAAGGTGTTGTTACAACTGTAGATGAGAGGGTCATTATGGCCAACAGCAAACTACACAGTTAAAGTCAAGGAAACGGATGTGGCTTATCGCAGAACAGCTGCAGATTCTCATGAGGAAGAAGCAAAGGATTCCAATTCAAACAAGATGAATTTGGTTCCATGCTGTAAGTATGTTATGGAGAAACTGAGAGAGTAAAAATGAACTGCACTTCTGAGGAAACATTGTAGCAAGCTTCCACGTCTGAACTCGTCTGACCATTTCTATGACTCAGATGGATTAACTGACTGGTACCATCCATTTCTTCCACCGATGATACCACTTGAAAGGCTCACAAAGGCTATGGCACTCTTTAGGTACCGCCATTACTTCAAGATATTTCACTTGGCCACTATTCAGAGGGAAAGGTCGACATGGGTTAAAGCATGGATGCTAGTCTGGTTGTTAACAGAAAGTAGGTGAGACAGAATCAGAAAAAAGCAAAGATACAAGCAGTAGTTCTGAGAATTGATGCATGATGCTGATAATGCGATATCAGAACACCATATATGACGATGATGAAAGCCAATGCTGAGGGTACAATTGGCTGCTGAATGTTATATCTTTGCTACAGGACAAATTATATCTGAGCAACCTGAAAATCATTAATGAAGGTAGGGTTTGACCAGTATACATGTACAATGTCAAGTTAAAAGTCTTCTGCTTGATTCATCACTTCGATATAAGAACAACTGAGTATTTTCAAAGTCAATCTCTCGTGTCTGAAAACTTTTACTCAAAAAGACCGTTGCCCAATTGCCAAAAAGATTTTCAAGAATGGATGACTTTGTATTGCCCTTGAACTTAAATATCCAAATCAAGCTTTAAAATAAGGGCAAACCTGGTCAAATTTTTGATATGAACAAGTAATAAGCAAAATGAAAAAGGAAATTGAAGCTTTTGAAACAATAAACATCGAATTAGAACATATTGTGGCTAAATTACTCAAGGAAAATAAGACTTTGAAAAGGCATTACAAAGATTTGTATGATTCTATTAAAATTATGAGATCTAAGACTATAGAACAAACAACTTCTTTGCTTGCTAATAATGCCGATTTAAAAGCTCAAATTCATGAAAAGGTTTTCGCAATTGTTGCTTTAAAAAATTACTTAAGGAAGTTAAAAGGAAATAGTGTAGATACCAAGTTTACTAAAACATCAGTCTTGGGGAAACTAGTTTCACAATCACTAAGAAACCAATCAATTGTTAGACAACCGAATGCGTTTAAATCTGAAAGGCCTCAGATGTCAAAACCACTGTTTGCCTCCCAAGTTGATGTGAATCACAATTTGTCAAGACCAGTAACTCAACACTATTTGCCTAAGAGAAGTGAATCCTCTTTTTTGAAACCTAATCATATGATTGCATCTAGCTCATCTAGGAATAATTCTAAAAACTTGCCAAGATTTAGTTCAAATGATATGGTTCATAATCACTATCTAGATGAAGATAGGAAAAAGACACAAGAAAGAGATAGGAACTCAAAAACTAGTGTGATGCCTTCTGCTAGATTTCAAAGCACTGCTGATGATAGCAAACCAAAACCTAGGAGCACTAATCACTCATCTAGGAGTTTGTCTGTATCTAAGAGTAGTTGTGTAACGAAAAGTCGAAAACGGCTGTGCCCATAGCAGATCACTCTAAGAACTCTAATTCTTTCTCAGATTCAAAACACTTTGTTTGTTCTACATGTCATAAGTGTGTCTTTAATGCAAATCATGATACTTGTATAACAAACTTCCTAAAAGAAGTGAATTCTCGTGCTAAGGTTCAATCCAACAAGACTAGAAATAGTAACAAACCCGTAGAACAGAAACATCATACTCAGAAACCTATAAGGCAGATCTTCATAGGACATAGATTTTCTCCTAATAAGACTTCCGCTGTGTATGAGAAAACATCTCCTAGATCTGATCTTAGGTGGAAACCCACAGGTAGAATTTTCAACACTGTTGGTCTTAGGTGGGTTCCTACGAGAAAGATACTCGCTTCTTGTACAAGCAAGGATGACAGCGAACTCACACATGGTTCAAATATAGATATCCCTAATATTCATGAACACAAACAAACTCTAGATTTAAGTGTAGGTACTTCAATCAATGTTCAGAAGGAACAAAGTTTTGATTTCAGTGCAGGTACTTCATTTAATGTCAAGCAGGAAAATCTCAGAGTATGGTTGCTGAAAAAGCTGATATCTCGAAAACTAGTGTCACGGTGGATTCACAAATGATGAAATATCAATGATGTTTGAACACAACGGTTCAAGCCTCGCACCACAACGTGAACAGAGGTTCCTACAGCAGAATAAATGATAATCACAAAATTAATGATAGAGCTGTTTCAAAGTCAATGGAGAAAATCAAGTTGTTTCAAAGTTTTCTGTTATTACTTCTGCTGATGCATCCGATAAACGTCAATAACAACAAGATTCAACTTCATCTACTTCAACTCTAGCAACAACTATCACTGCCGATGGAAACTTCGACTTGTAAATATTTTTGATCTTTCTCTTTATTTTGATTTATAAATATTTTTGAAAAAGAAAATACAAAAAATATAAAATCAAAAAACTTCAAAAATACCAAAAATAATCTTCTTCGACATGTCTCTTGTAAATCGATAACATTTGAGCACCTAGAAATGTTGATTAATATTAACACGGGTGAATAAATGAATTTCGAGCGAGAGTTTCAAATGCTTACAAAACATGTCCTTTTAAATTTTTTTCTCTACGACTTCTAAGTAAATGTCAGCTTAGGACTCGGCCTCAAGAAAGGGAAAACTGTTCATTTTTATGTACATTTATCCTCAACAATGGGGAGTTCATACCTTTTCGGTCTTGAGCAAAGTCATATAAATATTTAAAGTTTTGAATGCTCAAGAGAAGCACTAAGGAAATGATAGTTAATAAGATACATCTGACATCATTTTCTGTTGAGCACAATTTTTCAAGATATTTTTAAAAAGAAAAAATTTCAAATTCTTTCAAAATTGTGTGCTCAACAAACTCCCACTCTAAGTTTTCACTTTATTCTATAATTGAGGGGGAGTATAATAATATGATTCATTCTGCATGCACTCCTGTTCTCCCAAGACTTAGTTAGGCTTATGTGAATTCCGGACATTAACTTGTTTTTAATTCACTAATTGTCAAAAATTGTAAACACATATGCAATTTTTGAGGGGGAGAATAGTGATTAAAATGTGATCAATACGGATTAATAACGGATACGATCTTCAATCTATAAGTGCATTCCCAAACCTCGCATGTGCAAAACTCTTTCATAATATGGTGCATATGTATAGGGGAGCTTTTTGGTAACTCTAGAAACACTTAACGTGTCTTAAATGATTTCTCAGACACGTTGATTGATTTTTATCAAATGGTTTTATGGATCTTCATGGCAATACCTCAAAGACCGACCAACTGTTGTTTCTCAAGGAGTTATAAGGCAGTTAAGGTTAGGTATATTCGTTCCATGATCCAGCCAGAACCGGAGGGATCTACCCAGGAACACTCTATTAGATAGAGTAGAAGTCCTAGGTATGATCGAAAAAAGGAGAAAAGTGAGAAAAGGAATAGTGCCTACTGAGATGGAGCTAGTACTGGAACAAATCCAACAAGGTACTAGTCATGAAGTCTAGGTAAGCACTGAAGGGGTTGAAGAATGTAAAAGAATTGTAAGAATAAAGGGTGAAAAGAAAGAAGCCCTCCATACAACCCTAGGCAGAAACCGGGTCAATACATAATCTATCGGTAATCACAAAGATGATTCTAATATTGAAGACTGACATCATGGACCCAGTGATGCAATGCAAAACCCTCCTTGGACACTCAGAATCTCTCAAAAGATTTATGTTTCATTTCTCACAGAGATTAACACGTTGCTATCGGCTTTCTCATTCCGAGATCGTTGATATTGAAAATGTGGCAGTCCGATCCAGCCTTCGATTACCAAATAACAAATGTGCACTTATAGAGTCTAGAGCTAAGGAGATCCATCAAAAATCTCACTAGGACACAAATTCCAATATAAAAAATGTCGTACATCACTATACAACATTTGGTATCAAAAAATTCCTATGCATTATCCTTGTGATAACTACCAGAACATCAGAGTGATACTCTTTAGTATTAACAATGAAGATGGAAATCATGTTTGAGCCAACATCAAACAAGATCTTGGTAGGTGGCTTGCGAGATTCTATATGAATCAAGCTTGTGTCAACTGGATATCGGTAATGGTGCAGTATATGAATTGACGACTCAATCAGTCAAAAAGTAACTAACTGACTGCTTTGAGACGCTCCGGTAATGAGAACAAGCAAGTACAGTAAATCTAATGCAATCGCGTTAGAGGATCTAACACTTTGAGCTGGAAACCCTGTCAAGGAGATTCTTTTAAATTAAATCTACCTAATCACAGGTACAGTAGTCATACTGTAAAACGGTCCTCACGGAACCAGAGGTTAATGTAACCGAACTTAAGACGAATGACAAAGCCATATTCGTCCATACCTGTTGTTTATCACTAACATTAATTTTCAAGTATAAGTGATGGCGTTGCAACCTCGTTCCAGCTGAGTCAAGATTCAAGACCTCATGCTCATGATCCATAAAGATGAATTCATGATGAAAGCTCAAGTACATGTTTCTAAGTCTTCCGCAATCTTTGATGTACAAGCACTTCCTCAAAAGAAAATCATCGACAAGATTGCTCACGTAGTTCTAGTAATCATGCCAAAGAAAATGTTGAGGGAAATTGTAAGCAAGTTTTCAAGACAATGAGCATGAGGGTAAAGACGCAAGATCGCAAGGCGGCATAAAGATTCAAGGATAAAGATTTAGAGATCTCAACAGTCAAGACAAATCAAGGCCAAAGACCACGATATCAGTATTTTGTCAAAGTATATCAAGTTAAAGATCAAGATCCATGATCATAAGCATCCAAAAGGAACTTCAAAAGAATTCCCAAGACATCAAGGTTCCAAGACTAAAGAACGAAACAAGAAGTGAAGCCTTATGCGCAATGACCACCCCTTAGAGGGAGATTGTTAGACCTAGTTTTATGTGAAGTGATGGTCATTAAGACTCCCGAACCTTGTATTAGTCTAGTAAATGTTCTCGGGAATTCTATACGCTAATTGGGCCTAGTTACGGGCTTTAAGCCCATTAGATATCAAGTCCGGCCTTGGAAGCCCACTTAAACCCAAGGCTAGATCATGTACTCAACTATATAAAGTCATCTCCTCATGTGGAGAGGGTGTTGCTCATTTTGTTTTCTCATTAATGTGTAGCCATTTCTTTTTGTTATTTCTCTCTCTAAACTCATCTTTCTCTCTCTAGTTCTTCCTTTTAATTTTTGTGTGTGTGATTTGATAAGTCTAACAAAAATATTATTTTAATTAACAAGAAATGATTATAGAACAGTTTAAAAACTCTGGCAATGGCGCCAAAAACTTTAATGTGTTTCAAAAGCATTAAATTTATAAGACTAGAATTACCGATTATTAGATGGAAACACACGGGTAAAGTATAACCCACGTATGTAGTATAATATTTTAGGTAAGACCATGTCGTCCAAATGAATTTGATTATGTTCGTATAATCACAAGTTTTAAGACAAAATTTTAGTAACTTTTTCAAGTAGGATAACAAGTAACTTATATTGGATGAATTCAAATGATAAGGGGAATATGACTTTCCTCGGATAGTTTCATATAATTCGTAAGCAATGGTAATGATTATGATCTTCGATTTTAGGACTTAACTTATAAAAAGGTGTTTTTGTCAAAAAACGTTTTTACAAATTAACTTGATTTAACTTAAGACTTATACTAGTTAACTTAATCAAATGTGTCACGCAAATAATCAAGTTACTATTATATCAAATCTATTTTGTTTATCAAATAGCGTAAGCGGATTTCTCCAACCAAACGATAAAGATCGTAGACAAATCTTTAAAACTATATAGTACACAACGGGTCTTTCGACCTATACCGTTATGCGTATATAATCAAAGTTGATGAACAAAGTTGATAAGATTAGACACGATAGGATTTTAATGTAAGCTTAAGATTAACAAGATCGTAGTAATACCAAATGCTTATTTATTATATTAACAACACCGAGTAGTCATAAGAGGTTTAACCTCTCATGGCTATGGAGTTCATACAAACAAAGTAAAGTAGAGAAGAAGAAGCATACTAGATTCGGATATGAGATGGATCGAACAACCCGTTTACAAGTACCAAATCGTACGTACCCTTATTATACTAAATACTATGATATTTTTCTTTGTTCTTTGCCGGAATTTCGTTCTTAAAACCAAGGCGATTATGAAGATCTTGAGAGAGAATTATTTGGAGATATGTGTGTTAAAGTAGTGAGTGATATATCCAAATGGCCAAATTCCGTCTCTATTTATAGGCTGAGAAAGGGGTGAAGTACGACGTACTTAATAATAAGTACTGCGTATTTTGCCTTATGTCGGTTCTAAATTATTAATGCTGGGATGAAGTGCGGCGTACTTATATAAAAGTGTGTTGTACTTCAAGTATTAACTGCTCTTCATTAATTCGGGCTGAAGTGCGGCGTACTTGAGAAGAAGTGTGTCGTACTTGGTCATAATTTTGGTCTTTATTCTTTGTAATCTTCTAGTGGACTTCCGTAAAGTGTAAACACTTGCATCTTGGATACTTTTGAGCGTAAACTATCATCAAGTGAACCTGCACACATTTCATGCAATTAAGTATCAAAAGTTTATGAGAAATGATATAAATATATATAATAACGCCGTCGAAAATATGTATAATTAAGGTGTTATCAATATTTTTCACATAAGCAATCAGTTTTACTAATGTAAGTGGATGTTTGTCAAAAGAAGTAAAAATGTGTCTACTCATACTATAGGCAATTGTGCTTTAGATACACATGTAAATTATATGGTAAACGGACTTGTTTGTAAACAAGCAAGCTATCGAGTGCCTGTGTATGTTCATATTAATTAATTTAAATCCTATATTTCATTAAACAAAAAGTCTGCTCAACTCATTCTTTTATACATTCACTAGCATCAAGGCCCGCCCGATGGGCGGCTAGCTTTAAAAATTATCTAAAATCTATAAAAATAATGATTAAAAGAAAATGATAATTTTATAATTTTATAATCAATTTAACCTCTATACATTTACACATATATACACTTTTAAAGATTATGATGACTTATTTAGCTTGTACATGTAAAGAAAATTGAATAGTGTTGACATAAACAAAGTCGTTAAGATATGTTACTATAGAATGATTTTTTTCAAATCTTACCAAGATCCAAATCAATTTAATTTGATAAGCAAGATGCAAACTACACTTAAGCTTGAATATGAAATCATGGGGGCATATATTTTGAACAACTTCCTGTAACTAAATGAACCCCAATACAAACAACAACAACACATACTACTTGTTTCCATAGCAAATTTTAGCCATAACTATCACTATAAGCAAATATTTAAAATCGAAAAGTTATGAGTGAACATGTAAATTCACATTTATTGAAAGTTGACAATAAACTTTTAGACCCTCACTCATGGTCAGCTAAACCTTTTTTAATAACAAAAGCATCAAGTGAAAAAGTTATATAAACTCTTCAATGACCTATAAAGACTGCATGTTTGATTCTTATCCATGGCAGCTTTCAGAATCAATTTAGTAGATTCACGCTTATGGTTCAACTCCATTCGTGTATCTTCTTCTAGACCATCAACATAGACATGAGGTACTGGTAGCCACCACTATTCTTCCTAGTGCTGTAATGGTTTACGAAAGAGGCTAAGTCATCTTAGTGTCATTATCCCTATAAGTATAAAACTGATTTCTTATAGATCGGCGAGATAATAAACTGAATTCGCAATGTTAAAGAATTAATTATACATCTTATTCAGCTTTTAGCCCATTTGACCTATTTTAGATGAAAATGGCCCAAATTAACCCATTTATATGTAAATGGGTATAGATTTCTTTCTTTCAAACATGCCTAAATACAACAAAATTGTAGTAATATCGTTGTTTGTCCAGAAGGTATAATTTAAATTCATCCACAATCTGAGGCATTAGAATCTATGATATGAATATAATACCATAATTTACGATTAACTATATGCATAACGCATGCCTCACTCTTAGTTAGTGAACTAATAATATACTCTAATGCATTATAACTATATGCATAACGCATGCCTCACTCATAGTTAATGAACTAATGATATCAACTAATGCATTATTTAGATTTCTATAAATATACAAGTACCTGACCAAATTAGCTATAGGTGGTTGTAACATCCTCATCCTTAGTAGTTATACCACCTCCGAACCTTTCTACACTATTTCAATTCCCCTCAAATGAGTATTACGCATTCTTAATGGTGTGTGATGGATATCAAAGAACTTGACCATGAGAATTATTATGAAGATTAGGCAAGTTAGCCTAAGAAGATAGAAACATTGGAATTTAAATGAGGTTAAGTGGAAGTTGTTTTAAGTTCTTCAACTTTTGCTCTTTACACTTCCGAACTGTTAGAAATTGACTATAACAATGAACATGTAGTTGAATCTTACTTGAAAAATCTCAGGTAGAGTTTTCTTATTTTTCTCAAATAAATTGGATAGAACCCTTAATTATTATCACTATACATGAACAAATATAAGAGAATTTACAAACTCAACAATACTAACAGATAATGGATATATGGATGAACTCTTACATGATAATTTTAAAAGGGAACTTTCTCCACGATTTGACAAGCTCGCTACCGTTTTGCATTTGACGTCTTTATGGACTGGGTAAGTAGAGATGAGAATCCTTTAGTGACAAAATGAAAAAAAACAATCATGAGGCTTGATAAACAATCAGGAGGCCACAAATCCAAGCTTATAAGAATAGATGATGCTAAAAAATGATTTTATTACAAAAAAAGCTTACCGTTATGCACTTTTTCATGGTACTAATCCAATTCACATATGAAGTCACTGCAATAAAACCTATATAGCTCACAATATAAAAACATAGGAAATATAGGATTTATCATGATAGAAGTTACTATTACAGATTTGAGGCTCATGGCACATACCGATTGTAGGCAAGAATTTAGCTCATTCGAGAAACTTAAACCTTCCATCTTCATCTTTTACATGGACCAACAGCAACATATCCCGACTAAGCAATCTACTTATGACTATACACACACAAAATAAGACACATCTGCTATAATTGACTTCTAACAAAAAAAATACTAAGACAAAACAAAGTTACACTTACTTACCCAAACCACTTGAAACTGGATTTTCTATTTGACGTTTTGCTGAAGATTCTTATGCTTTGGACAAGTATGACATACCTTAAAGGGATAGTAATATCATAAACTTAGACCATTTTTTACTAAAGAGAGTTAAATAAGATGGTTAATAGGAAAAACTGTAATATGACATCCCAATTTCCAGCTCATCCCTTGGGAACAAATGGAAGTTGAACCTGCACGCAGTAAGAAGACAGTGTTAATTATCTATTATTGCATAACATTATTCCAAAGATAACTGC
>BQNB010016515.1:0-71497 GCA_026074375.1 Tanacetum coccineum
ATGAAGATGTTTCACACTTGGAAAGTAATTTATTATTTCAAGCTAAGCCAGAAATAAAGTAAGATGCCTATGAGGTAAACAACACATAACTCCCACTAAATTTGACAACACTGCAAGTTTGTCATTTTTGTTTATAAAATGCATTACTCCAACTAGACATAACAAGACTTGATTATACCCTTTAAAATATATATATAAATATAAATATAAATATAAATATATAAAATATACTTATAAATATATATAATATAAGGATAAGAATCAAAAAATCTCTCAATGTAGTAAACCGGGAGTATGATTCCCGGGTCGTTATCCCCAACGAGGATTGCAATTGAAAGTCTAGAGTCATTTTGAGAATCGATGCTTGAATGGAACAAGATTATGATTGGTTATCTAAAACTACGGGAAAATTAAGGCAATTTAAACTAAGAACAAATAAGGCAAAACAAATATAAACTAAAAACGCAAACCGGGAATCCTAAAAAGCGGCTTAAAAACTAGTTAAGGTGAACTAGAAGGCAAATACACTACTGCTTTTAGACACTAATAACAACTCCAAAACCATTCTTTAAAGATGTAAGAAAACTTCTTAATCAAATAAGCTTGTAAGACTGTTTTGATCCCACTGTTTTATACATCAATTAGCTAAATCATAAAAACAAACTTTCCAACCTTAAAACCTTATAAAAAGCAGATTAAAACACTTAAGAAAAGCTTGTTAAAGTTGACTAGGAAAAATATTTTTCACTACTTTTTATAATTAAAAACTATTTCTTAAAATTAATTTAATAAGCTAAAAATGAAATTTTAAAATCTAAAACAAATGAATTAAAAGATTTTAAACTTTTGTAAACCTAAAACTATTTATTCTATTTCTAAAACTATTTTTTTGTAATTTTCTAAATTAATTTACTATTTTTTAATGATTTTCTAAAATTCTAAACTTCGAAAAATAAAGAAAAATAACAAATAAAGGAGGAAAAATCTAAAAAAATGCAGGAAAGTCCTAAATATTGTAAGGGTCTTGGGAAAAATAAGCTGGTTAAGCCAGCTTATCGAATAAGCCCTAAAAAGCTACAAATAAGCTGCGAAGTGGCTTAATAAAAAGAGAGTCAAAACGTGTACAAGTATTTGATTATGCAAAGTAAAATTGAAAAAGACCCAAGGGCGAGTTGGTAGTGCGTGTGTGTTGCAAAAACATTTGGTGATATGGGTAGAGGTCTCGGGTTCGAGTCTTGCTCACCTGGGACTTCCCCTAATCCCAAACGTTTTTGTTTTCCATTTTTTACAACTTTTTAGAAAAGCAACAAATAAGCAATTTTTACAAAAGCACCTTTTTTATAACCCACAAATAAGCACTAGAATAAGCCGAAAAGGTGACAGAATAAGCTTTTCTAAACTAAGCCTTAAAATGACTAACTGTTTGCAATTTTAAGCACTAATAAGCAAATGAAAACTCAAAATAAGCTAAGACAGATAAAAGGGCATATCTAAAAAGCACTTAAGAACAAAAATAAGCAACTATAATAAGCTAGAATGGCAGTTTGAACAAAAAGCTATAAAACTTAGAAATTTTAAGCTAAAATGCAAATAAGCTTAAATAAGCTCTAAACTGAAAGAAATAAGCTAAATTGGGCTTAAAATAACCTATTAAGCAAAACTAAACCTAGAATAAGCAAAAGCAACAAGCTAAAAAGCCTAAATAAGCAAATAGCTTTTTGGCCAAAACTGATAAGCAAAAAGGCCAAAAGGGGCTCTTTTCTGCTTTAAAAATTAAGCTAGCAAAAGGATCCTTAATGGCTTTGTGGCTTATTACTCCACTTAAAATGATTGGCCAAAATGCTTACAATATAGAAAACAGAAAAAGCAGTTTGAATTCAGATAAGCACTTAATATGCTTAATGAAACAAGGTATCTCACACAGATTCAACATTAGGACAAATTTTGGCAACTTTTGGTAAATCTTAACCAAAACAAACCAATTTGAGCTTTAAAAAAAGCAAAAAATCAGATCCTTATGACTATAGAACCTACAAACAGATTAAGCTTTGCCTCAAAAATCTTATATCAACAATCAAAAGAGAGTTTGAAAAATTCAGGATAAGCCACAAATAGCAATTGAAAAAGCCATTTCTCAAACTTTTCAACACTTAGCACTTTTTGACAGATTTGGCAAAAATGCAAACAAACAATGCATGCTATTAGACTTTTGTTTCAAACCTCTTTTAACCCGGCCATAAACACAAAAACAACACAAAAAGCTCAATAAGAAAAAGCACAATCAAATAAGCAAATGCAATGAGCCATAAGCTAACAGTTTCAAACCATAAACTCTTAAAACAATATAATTGGGATTTAACACTTAAAAACTTAAACAAACTAAAATTTTGGACTACTTTAAGCTAAACTAAACTGACTCAAGTGTCAAAATGCAATCTTGGCCCATTAAAACAGTTATGCCAAACACCCCTTTAAACTCTTAAATGCCTTTTTTACTTGAAAACTTAAATCTTTTATGAACAACACCTTAAGACCAGATATCTAACAAGCATAATAAGCAATATTAAACATATTTAAACAACTAATAAGCAATCAAATAAGCTAAAACAGATTGTGCTAGTTTATAAGCTAATTTAAGACATATTATATGAAAACTTAAACAAATGGTTTCTAAACTATAAAACAAGCATAATAAGCATTAAACATCATAAGCAAACACAAATAAGCAAATATAAGCAGACAATAAGCACCTAATAAGCAGTTGAAAAGTAATATAAACATAAAATGGGAAAAAAAAAAATGCAAACTTTACAAAGGCCCTTGCTCTAAACAGGGCAAATGAGCTCAAAAGAGCTTATCTACTAGCTCTAGCTTATCAAAGACAAGCTAGTAGTGTCTATAAGCCCATCTAAATCCGGCTTATCATCCAAAAAGCTTTTTTGAGTGATTTTTGGTAAAATAATCATTAAACCTTACAAACTCTGATATAGTTTTGTAAGTTTTAAGTAACAGCTTTAAGAACGGTTAAAATAGAGCTTTTGAGGTCTTATAAAACAGTTTTAAACAATCAATCACTTTAAACTTAGGGTAATCATTTAAAACTTCAATCTTTCATTAAACTTAAAATCATTACAAGGCTTTTAAGAAAATATTACAATAAGCTGAAAAAAACTTAAATTATAAGTGAAAACTAAAAAGCTAGGTGCCAACAATGGCTTACAAAGGACATATTTATACTAATCGAAGGAAGATTCTAGGAGGTGTGCTTTCTTTGTGAGAGCTCTTACAGCTGTTTTTCTTGTGTAGAGAGATGTCACAATAGCAATCCTGGCCATCAAATTTGTCTGATATTCCATTCTAATGATCATAGCCCTTAAATTTTGTCTTTTATCCTTTACCCCCCCCCTCCCACCGCCGCTCTCCCGCCGGATGACCTCTGGAGATTGCATCTGCGGTGGTATAAGCCGGTTGTGGGGGAATAAGGTATTTGGTCCGACATTGGGGGGAAAGAAATGGGAACAGTGTTGGGTTGTTAATTTGGCGGGTAGTGGAGACAGGGCAACTAAAAGGGATGTACAGTGTTCCCGCTTCTATTTTGAAGTTTGGGAAATGTCAAGAATAGTCCCTGAAAGTGTATAAGTGTATTGCAATTATGGTCCTTGAGTTTTGCAATTTGGGCCCTTGAAGTTATATTTATGTTTGCATCATTAGTCCTTAAAGGAGTAACGGGGGTGTTATGAAGGGAATGGGTGTTGACGAGAGTTAAGAGGTGGTGATGGGCTTGTTGGGCCGGGTATAAAAATAAAGGGTGTTGGGCTTTTATAAGGATTAAGGATTTATAAAGATTTAGTATTTAAGTGGGCTGACCCGGGCCCACTAGGTGGGTACGGGTGGGCCCACTTTTGGCAATTTAGGTTTTCGGGTTCGGTTTTCGATGCTCTTTCCAAAGATCATTTCCCGGGGGGGTTAATTTGACTTGTGACTTTTGTTTGACTTTGACGTTTATCTTTTTGAATTCTTACGGTCTTTCTGTTTCGTGTGCTCGGTTTTGTCGTTTTGGCTTCTATTTTTGTCCTTTTCTTGGATATCCGTTACCTGCACAATACAAATGCAAAACATACAAATATAATGTATTTTTGGTACGTTTTTGGTCATTTAAGTCCGGTTTTAGTGGTCAAAGGTATGTGTAATTAAACACATACCAAAATCCCCCATACTAAGATATTGCCGTGTCCTCACGCAATGCTATAAGTAAGCACTTAGAAAACTAAGAATCTCAATCCCCCTCGACTAATTACCACGAAAAGTAGCTAAGTGTTCATCGAGGGGAATAAAAGAATCAAGAGTTTAGAGAAGCCTCGTTTTTACCATCTTTAAAGATAAACAGTTATTCCTACTAATTTTTGTATCTTTCCTATTTTCTCATTTTTTTAGCAACTAACTTATTTGAATTTCGTTATTTTCATAACTGTTAGGGATCATAGAACAAGATGCATTTCGATTCGAAAATGCCCCAAAAAGGATAAATTCATCATCCCTGACTTTTCACTCGCTCCAAACCAAGCTTAAAACGAAATCACTGATAAATATCAGTTAAGATGCTAACACTACTCATATTTGCAACTTGTGAACTTTTCACTCCCGACATTTATTATATCTTAGGTGAATGTGCTATTTTGAATTTCAACCATGGTCAACGTTTTTGCAAAATTCTAACCGAGAATAATGAGTTTGAAGGCGAGATCATCCCATTTAGCGACTTTCGTCTCGGCACATCCTAACCATGCGGCTAAGTGACCAGGCTTTTGACACCCCACAAAGACTAGTATCGGGACTCATGGACCTTTGGTTTCATAAACTCTTAGGTTTCCCGTTTACACATAGCTTATTTTAAAAACTTAAAATGAAATAGTCAAAGTTCAAAAGCATATTTAAATTTAACAAAAAGAGATCTATTTATTAATTCAAACTTAATATTAAACATAACATTGATGCAATTGTAACCCTCGACCTTTTAGAAGGCTGCAACATCGGTTGTGAGCCGGCAAGATGCAACAAACTTTTATCAGTCTCGAATTTTTATTCTTACTATGGGCTTTCTTTAGAAGGCTGTAACATCGGTTGTGAGCCGGCAAGATACAACAAACTTTTATCAGCCCATAGTTTATATTTATTATATTTTTCATTTTTCATCATTTTTTTATTACTTTATATAAAGAAGACTTCTTTTTGAAAACTTTAAGTATAAATTTGAACTAAGACTAAATTTTTTGCTATAAACTACATAAAAATGGTTGATTTAAATTTAATCTCTAAAAATAGCACGTATTATTAATCCGATTAGGAGCTTATGGGAGAAAAAGCCACAAATTACATACATGAGCTCTTAAGATTTCCAAATAATCCTTGTTTAGCATCCAACTCATAATTAACTCTATCATTTTTCGTTCTTCGCGAATTTCCGCGAATGCTTAGCCTAAAAGTTAAGGAACAAGCTAGAGCTCAACACGCTCGATCGAGTCAAAATTTATTCTTATTCTACCCAGCAGGAAAGTCAAAATTGTGACAAAACACTTATTTTATTTTTGAAAATTTTTAAATTTTTTCATTTTTTTTGAAATTTTGGTGGTAAAAACAGGATTACGTGAAAACAACGACTGCAGGCACAATCAAATCGATAGATCCCCCATACTAGAATTAAACATTGTCCTCAATGTTTTAAGAAGGGTCTCTACGTAAATCCTAAGTCGTTTATTAAGTATGCTTAAAGATAAACGTTAGTCGATTAGATTAGGATATTGGATTTCCCAAATGAAGCTGAGGATTTGAAGCTCTTGTGATCGAAGGACAAAACCACGAGCACGAGAGGCTTCAAAAATCCGGGACAATCCTGGACAATCATAAAAACACAAGCAAACGAGAATGGAAAGAGGCACACCTACTCACAACAAAATACACTTATTCATTACTACATAATATTACTGCTACGATAAGCATGGGGTGCCTCCTACGAAGCGCTTATTTAGGGTCACTAAGCTTGACCCAATCCCCGAATTCATTGGTCCTTGGGGAAGGTTTGGAGATCCAGGACAACCGATTGTGGTACGTCCCCTCCAAAGTAGTGCTTGATTCTATGACCGTTCACCTTGAAGTTTGGCCCGAAGTTTTGAGATAACTCAACGGTGACATATGGAAAGACATGGGAAATGGTGAACGGTTCAGACCAACAGGATTTTAACTTGCCCGAGAACATCTTCAATCTAGAGTTAAAGAAAAGGACTTGATCACCGACGTTGAAAACGCGGTTTTTGATCTTGGAGTCATGGATCCTCTTTGTTTTCTCTTTATAGATTAAAGAGTTCTCATAGGCTTGATCACGAAGTTTATTTAGTTCATTGAGTTGAACTTTACGGTGATCACCCGCGGTCTCAAGGTCAAAGTTTGCATGCTTCAAGGCCCAGTAGGCTTTGTGCTCGACCTCAATCGATAGATGATATGCCTTTCCAAGAGGCACGGTTCTCGCCTACGGTCCTATCAAGAATTCATTTCAAGCCACGATTGGATACCTCAACTTGCCCACTTGTTTGTGGGTGATACGCGGTGGATTGTTTGTGGGTGAGAACGCGGAATGGAGAGACGTATGAGTAAACATCCGTATTATAAGCATGACCATTGCAATTGGTACATTGCAAAAAATGGGTTTCGCGCGATCACATATGCGATAGCACGAGAGGGCACCACGTATAATCAGGGCAAGAGAGATTTAAAGATATCATTATGCAAACAAAAAACTCAAGGCTAAGCTGTCGATTGGTACAGAGGGAGACAGTAATTCACCAGCAAAGTCTTGACACTGACACCATATTTGATCGCAGAGAAAGTTAGCTATAAACGAACTGAAGTATAAGCTTTTTCTAATAACTTAAACAGACACATAACTAATCAGTCTAGCAACGCGTATACACTGTTTGGAGAAATAAGCTACTGCTAGTGGATAGACGTGGTAAACAGAGGCCCTAGTGCAATATCGATAACAAACCTTTTTAAGCACTACAATCAAACTGAGACTTTAGACAAATCTAAGATGAGAGTGAAATATCTTACGAGGCATACTTAACATATAAGCTCGCATGTGAAATTTCTACGAGCTACTTACGAACAGTGTCACATAATTCACTAAAATCTATTTTAATTCCTAGAAAATACAAATTTAACTGGAAAAATAAGGAAAAATGCTTTTTATAAACTAATAAGGTGCAGAAATTGAATGAAACTAAAAGCCCTAATTTTTATAAGCTAATTGTGATCTAATTTTATCAATTAAAACTAAAAACCTAATTTTATAAAACTAAAATCAAAAATATTAAATCTATTTTATTTATCTAGGAAAGACAGGGTAAGAAGTGTAAAAAGGGAAAGAACAGGGTAGGCGGGCAAACTATGGGAAATTTACAATGCAGTGAAAACGGGTAACCTTCAACTATCAAGTAATTACAAAACAAACCCTACGATTCTAGCTTATTTTTGGCTTATTGAAAAAGTGGGATTCAGCAAAAACTCAAAACTACAAACTTGTTTACTAGCTTATTCTAAACAACTTTAATAAAAGCAACTTGAACTTTTAACAACTAGATAAGCTAAAAACTTGAGATTTATAAATCTGTTACAGAAACTATGAGTTAAATGACTTTTTCACATTTTAGCTTATTTCTAGCTTATTAGTTACTGAAAATGAAATCTAAAAGATGCTAAATGGTGCTTATGATGTATACTAGAGATGTTTAAAAAGAAATAAGCTAAGTTTAAACCAAAATAACAAGAAAAATGATATCAAAAAGTGCAAGTTTTAGCTTATGTCTGAGATAAGCTTTTTCAAATAAGCTAAACTGCTTATTTTTAAACCTCAAAAGCTGAAATTCTAACAATGAGCTATCCTACTTACCTTGAATCAACCTAGGTAAAAGGTTTTTCAAAATTTCACATGGAAATGAAAATTCAAAAAGGAAATAAGCCAAAACTCAATTCTGCTGCTATGTATTGTTGCTGATGTATTTGACTAGATACTCAAATGCAAGCTAAATTTTAAGAGCTAGAATTCCTAAAACAGTTCACTAAATGTACCTAAGTTTATATTGACAACATCTAAACAATAGAAAGCTATAAAACACAAAATCCTAAAATCACTTTCTCAATTAATCTGCCCTGGTGCAAATAAGAAGTTTTTAAACTCTAAACTTTGTAATTCTATACACTAACCTCTAAAAACTTTTTAAATCCTTATAATATGACCTAACTCAACTAAATGAAGTAAATTGACAAACTATTATTGACTTTAATAGTCAAACAAGCCTAAATCCAAACACTCCTTAATAGAAAG
The DNA here is from genome assembly GCA_026074375.1 of Tanacetum coccineum. Taxonomy (NCBI): domain Eukaryota; kingdom Viridiplantae; phylum Streptophyta; class Magnoliopsida; order Asterales; family Asteraceae; genus Tanacetum; species Tanacetum coccineum. The sequence continues at coordinate 8,378 of BQNB010016515.1, forward strand.
CTGTCAAAACCAAAATGTACTTAAAATCTAATTTGAAGCTAAAACTTTTAAAACCTTTTATCCACTTCTACTTAAAATGACTTAATAAAGCTATTCAAGCTATAAATCCTATAGCTTATTAGTAAAAATAAGCTAGTTACTCTACTAGCTTAACTACTTACTTTTTATGACAGAATTTAAGGAATGAAAGCTAGAAATGATTATAACTAGAACAACTTAAAGCTAAAACTCCTATAGGCTAATTAATGCTAAATGAAACAGGATAAACATGAGAATTTAAAAAAAATAAGCAGTTTGAAATAAGCTATATATGCTAGATTGAAATTCAAAAAGGTAAACCTGAGGTTATTGTAGTCTCAGAACCAAAGCCACTCTTGTAGAGTGAGTGGCTTAAAAAGCTTGAACCTAAGTGGCTCCCTAGCCTCTAATCCTGAGCATTAAAGCTCAATAAGCTAAATTTAGCTTGTTTACCTCTTGAACTTCCAAAATGAACTCAAATTCCTCAAGTTATCATGCTTTGACTTAAAATTGAACTAAAAGAGTAAATGAATTGCTTAAAAACACAATTTGACTGAATTTGAGCTTATGAACAGAAATAAGCCCAAAAGAGCTTATTGAGAGCTTATTGAGTAAAAACGGCTTATTATTGAAAACAAAGAACAAGGAAACTTGTAAACTGAATTGTTATTACTCAAATGATGAAGTACAAGATGAAATAAGGAAAGTACAAGAGCTTAAAGCTGATTGCTAAAAATTTGAAAGAAAATGCTTAATATTGAAGAAAATACAAACTAAAAATTAAAACTAACTAACTTACTTTTCTTCTGTCTTCCTCTTCTTTTATAACTGAGGCTTTGTGTTTGTTGTGTGAGAGAGGGAGAGCAAACAAATCCTGGCCCTCTATTTTGCCTTGGAAACCCAAGTCGACAGGTATAAACCCTTTGATTTGTTTTTTAGTGGGTTTGGATTGCCAACTTGGCACATTTGTAGCTGGGAAAGATAGTGGAGGGGGGGGGGGGAAATGATTATCCATGGGAGTTGCAGGGTAAAACGGGGATGAGGAAACCCGTGAGTTGGTTGTGTTCAAAAAGGGCGGGAAAAGAAAGTTGTTATAAAAGGTTGGGGGTGACAGGGTGTACGTTTGTAGAATTGGCAATTTTGGCCCTCCAAAGATATAAGTTCATTGGCAACAATTCGTACCATTGTTGTTAAATAACTTGGGACTTGGCAAAACAAGTCCCCAAGAGTTATATGTTTAATTGCAATACTCGTCCTCGGTGGCTTATACGTAGAGTCTTTGGCAGTTAAGTCCTTGTAGTATGACTTTCCATTAATGGCAGTTTGGACCCTTCTTTTCTTTTTCTTCTTTTTTCTCTTATAAATATAAGTTTAGGGTTTGGCAATTTTAACCCTCAAACTTATATTTCTTCACATGTTGACTTTTGGATTTGTCGGGGTTGACTTTGACTTTGACCAGTTGACTTTTCTGTTGACTTTTTGACTTGATTGACTTTCGGCTCGATTTGGCTTTGTCCTTTCACATCTATTTCCATTCCGAGTCCGGTTTTGTCGTTTTGGCTTTGTTTTTCGTCCTTTTCTTAGTTATCCGTTCCTGCACAATACAATTAGCAAAACAAGCGTATATTTGGCATTTTAAGTCCGTTTTTGGTTATTTTAGCTCGTTTTTAAAGGCAAAAGTATGTGTTAATTAAGCACATTATATACCAGTTTACTCCAAATGAAAACTTTTAGAGTGCAAATAAAATGAAACCCAAACAGAAAGCATACCAAAGCTTACAGTTTTAAGAAACTTTTCCTAAACTCTTCAAAAGCGGGTCAAAACATTAGAGAAGTGTGTATAAATTTGAATATTTGGCTCTTTGTGTAGGCATTCCAACCTTATTGAATAGTTGTTGGTAACTCCAAATCTTTATCCTTCTCTGTCTTGAATATCTGCACTACATGTCTTCTACTCCTGTTCCAGACATATTGTATCAATATCTATAAAGAAGCTAGATCATTATGTACCTTAATGACATTAGTTTTTTGTATAGTTAAACTTTGCTGATATTCAATGTCCAGTATCTTTATAACTTTGTTTATAATAGTGTCTTCGTGATGTCTCGTATGTATCGTAATTCTATATGTGTTACAAACTTACAATTCCTGCAGACCAATTTTAGAATCTCTATTAAATGGCGACGAATGCACCCGTTTACACTTTTTGTTTTTTTTGCTACTCTTATTCTCTTTTCTCATGCCCATCTGTCATTCGTAATTCCAAATCTCTAGCTGTACCGATAACTGGTTTATTTACATAATTATTCCGGTTGATCAGTACCAATACACCATAAGTCAAGGAACTCACTTTTTAATGTTATCTTGCAGGTTGCTTTGGATATGAGTCAAAGGGTCAAAGGAAATTCTCAAGAATGACGATCATTTGTTCAGTATGAGCAAAAAGAGTAACGAGTAATTGCACAATTGTGGCATTTGTTGAGATATATATTTGGAATTTGAAATTTGTTAACGGTTAATGTAAATTGTTATGATTCTAGTCTCAAGCCTGAATCCGTGTATATACGATGTAATGAGATCCTCGGTTATATGTTGGAATTTATAAATTTGAAAATTGTTTAGTTTTATATAATTTGAAAAATCTGGATATAAAAATCTGGACTTTTCATAATTTATAAAATCTGGATATTAAAAATCTGGATATAATTTGTTTAGCAGTATATAATTTGTCCCACTTTCAAGTGTTAACTTCTATATATACCCACATCTTTTTCGATTGGCATTGTTGTTTGTTCACATAAAAAAAACTTCAAGTGTGGAGTTTCTAAAATTGTCCACACTTTAAAGAGTGTAGCTCATTCTTGTTTGTTTCACACTTCCAAGTTGGACTTTTACAAGTAGGGATAATTTCATATATACCCAAAATAAACTTCGTAATTTAATGACAAGTTTCCAATGCACATGTACAATGCTTTAAAGCATGTGTTGGGAAAATATGAAATTATGACATTTGTTTTTGGTATATATGGAATTGCCCCTTTCAAGTATTTCTCCACACTAATTTGTGTGAATAGTAAATAGTAAATCTATATATTCACACATACAAGTGTGACAATTCACAAATAATTTGTAACACCCACTTATCCCCATAGCACAAATATAAGTGTGGACTATGAAATTATAGACACTTTTATGTGTGAAGATGTAGCTAATAAAATGTGTAAAATGACATGATTTTTTGTAGCGAATGTTCAACCATAACACATGCATTAAATTATGAAATAGGTTTAGGAATTGAACCTCATCATTGCACATAGAGTAATACACTAATAAGGCATCACCGTGGTTAAACAAAACATAAACCTTTTCATAAGTTTTAAACCTTTTCATAAACCTTTCATTGTGGATGCCCTTACATCATCACTTTATGTAACACCCCCATTTTTACATATAGCAGCGGAAGCTAATCTGGGGTATTACTTCATGGATACAACAATCATAATTATAGAAAACGACTCAAAAGAGACGTTGTTCAAAAGATACGTTATCATTCATTTAAAATCAGAGTTTTACAAAGGCGGTCCAAAATCTAGTACATACAATGTGAAGATAACAAGTTTTTAGCCATCTACAAGTCCATGCCACTTCCGTGCCATAATTTGCTCAATTACCTGAGATAAACAATGCTAAAAAGTCACAGAATGGTTGAGTGAAATTCATAGTTGAAATGTAAAAGTTATAATACAAGTCATCGAAATAATGGTTATAAAAAGCAGTGTTAAAGTAATGTTGTATAGTTTGTGATATTAGGTTACGTTGTTATACACCCGTTATTTGTAATAATTGCAGGCAATGATACAATTATCATGGGAAAAATGATTGCTAAATAAGATGGTATCAATTGCGTTATTGTCTCGTCTAAGCTCATGACACACAAACTGACTTGTGTATATATATACCCAAATTGAGTATATATATATATATATATATAATATATATAGATATATATATAATAAATAATATATATATATATATATATATATATATATATATATATATATATATATATATATATAAAGATAATGGCCCCCGGTGCAGGTAATTCCAATACCATGAAATTTAAATATAGTGTGGTTTGTTAACTATCCGTTAACAGAAACAGGATTCGTCAATCACCAGATAGATCTATCCACATATTCGCGTTCACACCGTAAGTTGATTTAAGGCCATGACAATTAAAGACTTTGGCATAAAGTAACTTAGACATTAGTTATAATGGTATATTAGGATAGCATATAATCTGAAAAAACACTTGTATTCATAATTTATAGCATGTATCCCTCTCACGGGTTTATAAAACATTCAAAAGATTGAAATGCGAGGCTATGAACTCACTAAGTCTTTGAAAAGTAATAACACTGTTATAAGATAAATGTGTATGTAAAAGAGTTTGTAAACAAGCATGTATCCCCCTCGCGAGTTTATAAAACATGTAAATAAGTAAAGTCGAGGTTATGAATTTCACCTCATAGGTAGTTGTAATAAATATTCCAAAAATAAAAGCTACGACCTAACACAAGCTTTACCAAGGAGGTTGATATAGCAAAATGAGCATGAATTGAGTTATAAAACTTTAACAAGAGTTTATTTAGGATCATGTGAACATTATAAGAGTGTAGGAGCAGAAGCAGAACATCCAGAACCTGGGTTTAAGCTTATAGCTTGGAAACGGTTTGAAATCGGGACTTTTAGCTTCGTACGCCTAGAATAACGACTCCGGGGCTTTTTTTCTTGGTTTTTTTTGCTTTACTTCTGTTCTTGAGATCTTCTAGGACCTTTAGATCTTCTTTGAGCAAATTATTGCTGCTATTAAGGGTTATAGAGGAGGAAGTGGGGGATGAGTTAAAATGAAGGGTTTACACCCCTATTTATACTTATTTTGAAACTTAGAGGCCAAGGTGAGGGGGTGAGGTGTCTTATTTCTGTAATAGCTGAGTTAGGGAGTCTACAAGGGTGATATGGAGGGTCTAGGGTGGTAGAGAGGTGATGTGGAGGTTAGTTTTGGTGCTTGTGGTGTCGCGGCTGAAATGAGCCAACAAGGAGAAGTTGTGGCTTGATTTTGGCCATGGAACTCAAAGAGAACCTTGTAAGCTGCTTAGGGATCAAGTAGGTTAGTCACCATGGTGCTTGTTTGCAATGGAAAGTTTTTAAAATGGGTCAAAATGCAAAAATGGAGGTCGCGGGCTCAATAGGGCACGAATTGAGTTTTTGTGTTTGCATTTCGAGTATACTTGATCAATAATGATGGATTAATGTTTATAAGGATTGTATTAGGAGTTATTAACAAGATTTGATAGGTGGTTCGGGTTTAAAATGGGTGAAAACGAGTAAACGGGTCCAAAGTCAAATTAGGGCACGTTTAGGGTTTCTTGGATTTATTTCGTGTATACTTGCAATGAAATGATGAAATAATGATTGAATATGATTGGTAATGTTGTAAATTAAGTTATTACAACTTATTTGAGTGTTGGTTAGGAAGATTAAAATTTGATAAATGAACAAGGGAATTAAAAGAAAGGAAAACGAGTCATGGTTTAGGATTTTGCTCGGGTTAGGGTTTCTAGGTTTCATTTCATGAAATCTTATGAAATGAGGATGATTATAGAATGTAAATGAAGTATATGACTTGTTTGTAACTTGTACTTGATGGTTTATACAAGATTCTTTGGGAAAACGGCTATTTGAATATCGTGCATTAATGACTTGTACATTATGCTTTAAAGGACATGTACCTTATTTTGGAGGGAAAGTATATCCAAATGAGATGTTATATGACTTGTATATATGCTTTAGTAGCTTGTACATTCGCTTTAGATATTAATCTTTCATGAAATAGGGTTTAGAGTATACATAACGGTTAAAAAAAGCCCGTCTTGATATAATGTTGCGAATGGTACATTATATGAGTAATGTACTTTGTAATAATGATATTAAGATATTGACTTGACATGTTATGATGTTTGCTTGACATATATGAAGATATGATTGGCATAGGTAGGTTGCGTGAGCTCGTCTACTTTTAGTTTATGCAAGTTACAATGCGAAAATTAATAATATTGAGTATATCGTAACGCAAGTAATGTAATAAAGCGAAAAATTCCCCGTAGATTTGTGATCATAATAAAATAGGTTGATTTTGTATTTGATAAAAATTCTTGAGTTGTTATACTTTACGTGAGTTTTTAACTAATTATTCATTAAATATATACTATTATACTGATAGGTTATGTAGCGTTAAAAGAGGGGTCGATGCCAATTAGTCCTCGCTTAATAACTAATTCTAGTGCAATACAAAATTCAATATATCTTGCAAGATAGGGGTGTGCAGGAAACCGAAAAACCGAACCTAAACCGAAAAGAACTGAATAACCGAAACCTTAAAAACCGAAACCGATTGAAAAACCGATGGTTCGGTTTTTGGTTTTTAAAAAACCGAAGTTTTTGGTTCGGTTTGGTTTTAGCATTTAAAAAAACCGATATAAACCGAACCGATCTTTATAAACATGAAAACAAAAATTATTTCTAATCGAAGCTAAGAGATGATGAATATGCTCCGCTAGATTAACTATATCATGTCTAGTAACTACTTTTTGTTTCAATACTTCTTGAACATGCCATTTAAGACCCCACCATAAGTTCTCTTCTAGGAGTTTTTTGTGTTCATTAGGTTTTATCGTTGTTATTGTGTTGCTTTATAACACATAAACAATTTTTTTAAAGATTTTATATGGTTATTTGTTTCTTATTGTCATTGTTGCGTTTTTTGTTTTTCATGTTTGAATTGTTTCTTTAAAGCTTTGAAGGTGTTGGTTTATAGTATATTCCAAATCGACTTTGTAAAAGCAAAGCTCGATAAATCGTATAGAAACCGAAAAAACCGAAAAACCAAACCGAATATAAACCGAAAACCAAAAAAACGAACCGATACAAAACCAACCGAACCGAAAAAATTCGGTTTTTTGATTTTTAAAAATCATTCGTTCGTTTTTGTATCGGTTCGTTTTTGGTTTCGGTTTATATCGTTTGGCTTTTCGTTTTTACGTTTCTATCGATTTATCGAGCTTTACTTTTACAAAGTCGATTTGGAATATACCATAAACCAACACCTTCAAAGCTTTAAAGAAACAATTCAAACATGAAAAATAAAAAACGCAACAATGATAATAAGAAACAAATGACCATATAAAATCCTAAAAAAATTGTTAATGTGTTATAAAGCAACACAATAACAACGATAAACCTAATGAACACAAAAAACTCCTAGAAGAGAACTTATTGTGTGTCCTAAATGGCATGTTCAAGAAGTATTGAAACAAAAAGTAGTTACTAGACATGATATAGTTAATCTAGCGGAGCATATTCATCATCCCTTAGCTTCGATTAGAAATATTTTGGTTTTTCATGTTTATAAAGATATCGGTTTCGGTTTATATCGGTTTTTTTAAATGCTAAAACCAAACCGAACCAAAAACTTCGGTTTTTTTAAAAACCAAAACTGCACCATCGGATTTTTCAATCGTTTCGGTTTTTAAAGGTTTGCGGTTTATTCGGTTTCTTTTTTAGTTCGGTTTTCGGTTTCCTGCCACCCTATCTCAAGATATATTGAATTTTGTATGCACTAGAATAGTTATAAGCGAGGACTATTGGCATCGACCCCTCTTTTTAACGCACATAACCTATCAGTATATATAGTAATATATTTAATGAATAATTAGTTAAAAACTCACGTAAAGTATAACAACTCAAGAATTTTCATCAAATACAAAATCAACCTATTTTATTATGATCACAAATCTACGGGAATTTTTCGCTTTATTACATTACTTGCGTTACCGATATCTCAATATGCAATGTAACTTGCATAACTAAAGTTGACAGCTCGACTACCACCCACCTACCTATGGCAATCCTATCTTCATATATGTCAAGCAAACATCATAACATGTCAAGTCAATATCTTAATATCATTATTACAAAGTACATTACTCATATAATGTACCATTCGCAACGTTATATCAAGACGGGCTTTAAACCGTTATCGTATACCTCTAAACCCTAATTCCATGAAAGGTTAATATCTAAAGCGAATGTACAAGCTACTAAAGCATATATACAAGTCATATAACATCTCATTTGAATATACTTTCCCTCCAAAATAAGGTACAAGTCCTTTAAAGCATAATGTACAAGTCATTAATGCACGATATTCAAATAGCCGTTTTACCTCCGTTTTCCCAAGGAATCTTGTATAATCCATCAAGTACAAGTTACAAACAAGTCATATACTTCATTTACATTCTATAATCATCCTCATTTCATAAGATTTCATGAAATGAAACCTAGAAACCCTAACCCGAGCAAAATCCTAAACCATGACTCGTTTCTCGATATTTATCAATTTTAAACTTCCACCAACACTCAAATAAGTTGTAATAACTTAATTTACAACATTACCAATCATATTCAATCATTATTTCATCATTTCATTGCAAGTATACACGAAATAAATCCAAGAAACCCTAAACGTGCCCTAATTTGACTTTGGACCCGTTTACTCGTTTTCACCCATTTTAAACCCGAACCACCTATCAAATCTTGTTAATAACTCCTAATACAATCCTTATAAACATTAATCCATCATTATTGATCAAGTATACTCAAAATGCAAAAACAAAAACTTAATTCGTGCCTTATTAAGCCCGCGACCTCCATTTTTGCATTTTGACCCATTTTAAAAACTTTCCATTGCAAACAAGCACCATGGTGACTAACCTACTTGATCCCTAAGCAGTTTACAAGGTTCTCTTTGAGTTCCATGGCCAAAATCAAGCCACAACTTCTCCTTGTTGGCTCATTTTAGCCGCGACACCACAAGCACCAAAAATAACCTCCACGTCACCTCTCTACCACCCTAGACCCTCCACATCACCCTTGTAGACTCCTTAACTTAGATATTATAGAAATAAGACACCTCACCCCCTCACCTTGGCCTCCAAGTTTCGAAATAAGTGTAAATAGGGGTGTAAACCCTTCATTTCAACTCATCCCCCACTTCCTCCTCTATAACCCTTAATAGCAGCAATACTTTGCTCAAAGAAGATCATAAGAGGTCCTAAGAAGTCTCAAGAACAGAAGTAAAGCAAAAGAAACCAAGAAAAGAAGCCCCGGAGTCGTTATTCTAGGCGTACGAAGCTAAAAGTCCCGATTTCAAACCGTTTCCAAGCTATAAGCTTAAACCCAGGTTCTGGATGTTCTGCTTCTGCTCCTACACTCTTATAATGTTCACATGATCCTAAATAAACTCTTGTTAAAGTTTTATAACTCAATTCATGCTCATTTTGCTATATCAACCTTCCCTGTTAAGATTGTGATAAGGTCGTCAGCTTTCATTTTGGAATATTTATTACAACTACCTATCAGGTGAAGTTCATAACCTCGCCTTTACTTATTTACATGTTTTATAAACTCGCGAGGGGGATACATGCTTGTTTACAAACTCTTTTACATACTCATTTATCTTATAACAATGTTATTACTTTTCAAAGACTTAGTGAGTTCATAGCCTCACTTTTAAATCTCTCTAATATTTTATAAACCCGTGAGGGGGATACATGCTATAAATTATGAATACAAGTGTTTTCCAGATTATATGCTATCCTGATATACCATTATAACTAATGTCTAAGTTACTTTATGCCAAAAGTCCCTCATTATCATGGACCATTAATCACTTACGGGTGAACGCGAATATTGTGGATAGATCTATCGGGATTGACGAATCCTGTTTGTGTTAACCGGATAGGTAACCAAACACACTATATTTGAATTTCATAGGTATATGGCAATTACCTACACCGGGGGCCATTATCTTTATATATATATATATATATATATATATATATATATATATATATATATATATATATATATATATATATATATATATATATATATATATATATATATATATATATATATATATATATATATATATATCACATCAATTTGGGTATATATATACACAAGTCAGTTTGTGTGCCATGAGCTTAGACGAGACAATAACGCAATTATACCATAACATTATACATGCAATACCATTTTCCCATGATAATTGTATTCGTTACAATTATTACAAATAACGGGTGTATAACAACGTAACCTAATATCACCCTGTCAATAACACATTACTATAACACTGCTTTTATAACAATTACTTATGATGACTTGTATTAAACTATTACATTTCAAACCATAATTTCACTCAACCATTATGTCGAACTTTTTAGTCATGTTTACTCAGGTAATTGTGCAAATTATGGCACGGAGTGCATGGACTTGAAATGGCTAAAACTTGTATCATTCACGATGTATGTAAATAGATTTTGGGACCTGCCTTGTAAAAACTCTGATATTAAATTGATGATAACGTATCTTTTGAAACAAACGTCCTCTTTTGAGTCGTTTTCTTAATTATGATTGTTGTATCCATGAAGTAATACCCAATCAGCTTCTGCTGCTATAATGTAAAAATGGGGGTGTTACATAAAGTGATTGTGTAAGTGCATCCACAATGAAAGGTTTAAGAAAAGGCTAAACTTATGAAAAGTGTTATGTTTTTGTTTCAACCACAGTGGAGCATATAGGTGTATACCTATGTGGCATAAGAGGTTCAACTATCCTAAAGCAATTATTCATAATTTAATGCATGTGTTATGGTTGAACATTCGCTACAAAAAATCATGTCATTTTACACATTTTATTAGCTACATCTTCACACATAAAAGTGTCTACAATTTCATAGTCCACACTTATATTTGTGCGGGGATAAGTGGTGTTACAAAATTATTGTGAATTGTCACACTTGTATGTGTGAATATATAGATTTACTATTTACTATTCACACAAATTAGTGTGGAGGAATACTTGAAAGGGGCAATTCCATATATACCAAAAACAAATGTCATAATTTCATATTTTCCCAACACATGCTTTAAAGCATTGTACATGTGCATTGGAAACTTGTCATTAAATTACGAAGTTTATTTTGGGTATATATGAAATTATCCCTACTTGAAAAGTCCACACTTGGAAGTGTGAACAAACAAGAATGAGCTACACTCTTTAAAGTGTGGACAATTTTAGAAACTCCACACTTGAAAGTGTGAACAAACCAACCAAAGCCAATCGAAAAAGAGTGGGTATAATATAGAAGTTAACACTTGAAAGTGGGACAAATTATATACTGCTAAACAAATTATATCCAGATTTTTAATATCCAGATTTTATAAATTATGAAAAGTCCAGATTTTTATATCAAGATTTTTCAAATTATATAAAACTAAACAAATTCCAAATATAAATCTCAACATATAACCAAGGACTCAATTACATCATATAAACCGGATTCAACTTGTGACTAGAATCATAACAATTTACATTAACAGTTAACAAATTTCAAATTCCAAATATAAATCTCAACAAATGCCACAATTGTGCAATTACTCGTTACTCTTTTTGCTCATACCTTGAACAAATGATCGTACATTCTTGAGAATTTCCTTTGACGGGGGGTGGGGGGGGTGTTGGGGGGGGGGGGGGGGGGGAGGGGGGGGTGTGGGGGGGGGGGCGGGGGGTGAGGGGGTGGGGGGGGGGGGGGGGGGGGGGGGTGGTGGGGGGGGGGGGGGGGTGGTGTGGAGTGCTGGGGGGTTGGGTGGGGGCCCGGTGCGGCGCGGGGACGTGGCCCGTCTGAGGGGGGCCGGCTTTCGGAGCGACGGCGCCCGGCGGGCGCGCGGCGGCGCGGCGGCCGGCGGGGTGGGGGGTGTGCGCTCCGCCGGGCGGGGTGGTGGGGCGCGGGCGGGGGGACGGGTCGGTGGGCCGGCCGGCCGGGGCGGCGGGGGTGGGGCGGGCGGGGCGCGGGCCCGCTCGGGGAGGCGGGGCGTGCTGCTGGCAGCACGCGGGGCGGCGCCGTCCGGCTCGCGGCCCACAGGCGCGGCGCGCGGGGGGCCCTGGGGTGCGGGGGGCGCGGCGCCTCAGGGCTGCGGCGCGGGGGGGTCGGGGGGGGGGGGGTGCGGGGGGGTCGACTGCGGGGTGTTGGGGGGTGGTGTAAACCCTTTTTGAACTCATATCCAAAGCAACCTGCAAGATAACATTAAAAAGTGAGTTCCTTGACTTACTGGTGTCTGGTACTGATCAGACCCGAAATAATTATGTAAATAAACCAAGTTATCGGTACAGCTAGAGATTTGGGAATCTACGAATGAACAGATGGCATGAGAAGAGAATAATGAGTAGCAAAAAAAACAAAAAGTGTAACGGGTGCATTCGTTCGCCATTTAATAGAGATTCTAAAATATGGTCCTGCAGACATTGTAAGTTTGTAACACATATAGATTACATACATACAAGACATCACGAAGACACAATTATAAACCAAGATATACAGATACTTGACAAATGAATATCAGCAAAGTTTAACTATACAAACTACTGTCATTAAGGTACATAATGATCTAGCTCTTTATAGATATTGATACAATATGTCAGGACTCAGGAGTAGAAGACATGTAAGTGCAGATATTCAAGACAGAGTAGGATAAAGATTTGGAGTTACCCCACAACTATTCATCAAGTTGAATGCCTACACAAAGAGCCAAAATATACAAATTTATACCACCACTTCTCTAATTGTTGACCCGCTTTTGTAAGAGATAGGAAAAGTTTCTTAAAACTGTAAGCTTTGGTATGCTTTCTGTTTGGGTATCTCATTTTATTTGCACTCTTAAAAGTTCTCATTTAGGGTAACTGGTATGTGCTTAATTACACATACCTTTTACCTTTAAAAACGAGCTAAAATAACCAAAAACGGACTTAAAATGCCAAATATATGCTTGTTTTGCTAATTGTATTGTGCAGGAACAGATAACTAAGAAAAGGACGAAAAACAAAGCCAAAACGACAAAACCGGACTCGGAATGGAAAAGACTGTGAAAGACAAAGCCAAATCGAAGCCGAAAAGTCAATCAAGTCAAAAAGTCAACAGAAAAGTCAACTGGTCAGTCAAAGTCAACCCGACAAATCCCAAAAGTCACTTGTGAAGAAATATAAGTTTGAGGGTTAAAATTGCCAAACCCTAAACTTATATTTATAAGAGAAAAAGAAGAAAAAGAAAAGAAGGGTCCAAACTGCCATTAATGGAAAGTCATACTACAAGGACTTAAACTGCCAAAGACTCTAACTTATAGCTAACAAGGACGGGTGATGCAATTGAACATATAACCCTTAGGGACTTAAACTGCCAAGTCCCCAAAGTTATATAACCACAAGGACGAATTGTGCAATGAACCTTATATCTTTGGAGGGCCAAAATTGCCAATTCTACAAACGTACACCCTGTCACCCCCAACCTTTTATAACAACTTTCTTTTCCCGCCCTTTTTGAACACAACCAATCACGGGTTTCCTCATCCCCGTTTTACCTGGCACTCGAAAAACACCATGGATAATCCACCCCCCCCCCCTCACTAAGCTTTCCCACTCCTAGAACCCTTAGCCCATGTTGTGTGGCAATTCACACCTACCGACTCGGCTCCAAGCAGAGATTAAGGGTCAAGATTTGTTTTTGGTTTGCTCTCACCAAACTAACACAAAAAACACACAACAAAGGAGCTTCTCAGTTATAAAAGAAGAAGAGACAGAGGGAAGAGAGTGATGTTTTATTTCAGTTTTGTAATTTTCCTAATTTTCAAGCATTTTCCTTTAAGTTTTTAAAATTCAGCTTTAATACTTGTACCTTGGTTATTTCAACTTGTACTTAATCATTTTCAGCAATATAATTCAGTTTTTAAGTTTCCTAGTGTTTTGATTTCATTTCTAAACTGTTTTCACTCATTAAGCTCTCAATAAGCTTTATTGAGCTTATTACTGTTCATAAGCTCAAATTCAGTCAAATTTTGTGTTAAGCAATTCATTTACTCAATCTTATCAAGTTACAATAAGATCATGGCCACTTGAGGCATTTGTGTTCAATTTTGAAGCAACAAGGATTAATAAGCTTTTTAAAGCTTATTGAGCTTTAATGCTCAAGGTTTAGAGGCTAGGGAGCCATTAGGTGTATGAATTTAAGCCACTCACTCTACAAGAGTGGCTTTGGTTCTGAGACTACAATAACCTCAGGTTTACCCTTCTGAATTTCAATCTAGCATATATAGCTTATTTCAAACTGCTTATTTCTTTTAAATTCTAATGCTTATAACCTGTTCATTTAGAGTAGTTTAGTTTATAGATGTTAGCTTAAGATGTTTTAGTTTATAAACATTTTAGTTTACATCCCTTAAAATCTGTCAAGGTATATAAGCTATTAGAGAAACTTGCTTTATTTTTCTTAATAAGCTAAAGGATTTAATAGCTCAATAGCTTTATTAGTTTAGTATAAGTAGAAGTGGATAAAAGGTTTTAGAAGTTTAAGCTTGAAATTAGATTTTGAGTGCAATTAGTTTTGATAGTCCAACTTAAGTAGTGTTTGGATTTAGCTGTTTTTGACTTTTAGAGTCAACATCAGCTTGTAAAAAAACTCCTTTAAGATGAGTTAAGTCATTTCATTAAGTGTTGAACAGGTTTCAGAAGTTAGTTTATAGAAATTTCAATTTTAGAGTGTAGAGAGTTGAGCTCAGCACCAGGGCAGTTTAAGTGCTTGAGTGATTTTAGAGTTTAGTAATGTTTAGCATTCTAGGGATCAAATTTAGTTAATGTAGGTTTAAATACATTTAGACAGTTAGTGTATGAGTTTTAAAGTAGGAGATTAGGCCTGCACTTAGAACTTACCAAGAACATCAGCATACAACAGTTTTAACTCAGTTAAAACTGTTGTAGCTCATTACTTTTCTAGCCACTTTTTAGCTTTAGTAGTTAGTAGTTAGAGTTTGAAATTGAGCCTGTTAATAGTACTCTAGTAGCTTAATATAGATAAGCACTTAAGTTTCCTTTATCAACTTTCCATCTAGCTTATTTTTCCTTACAAAGATAGTATAGCAGCATTTAGATTTCTAGCTTATTTTCTATTTTGATTTTTAATTCTAGTTGTAATTTTGAAAAACCTTTTATCTAGGTAAGTTTTAAATCTATAGCTTAGCTTATATTCAAAATTTCAGCTTTTAAGGTTTAGTATTAAGCTGTTTAGCTTATTAGAGAAAGCTTATTTCAGTTTTTAAGCTAAACTAGCAATATTTTTCGTTCAATTTTCTGTTATTTTTTTAAAGCTAGTAATTTTTTGTTTTAGATATCTCTTGCACACATCTTAATCTACAAGTAGCATCTTTTGTTTTTCATTCTCATCTAGTAATAAGCTAGAAATAAGCCAAAACTTTAAAAGTTTAGAAAAATACTTGTTTCTGTAACAGATTTGAAAAAGCTTATTTTCTAGCTTATCTAGTTGTCAAAAGTAGAAAGTGCCTTTGTTAATGTTGTTTTGAATAAGCTGTTCTATACTTTTTGTAGTTTTAAGTTTTTGCTTATTTTCACTTTTTAATAAGCCAAAAATAAGCCAAGTCGTAGGGTCTGTTTAGTATTTTTCCATAGTTTAGGGGTATTCGTTTACACTGGAGTGTAAATTTTCAAAAGTTTGCCCGCCTACCCTTTACTTTCCTCTTTTACAATTTCTACCCTAGACTTTTAGGAAAAATAAAAAAAAGGGGAAAGACAAGAGGTCCGGGTGAGCAAGACTCGAACCCGTGACCTCTCGATACAAACCCCCTTTTATAACATCACTTACCACTGCGCCCTTGGGTCTTTTTCGTTAAAGACTCAAGGGCTTGCATACTTAAAGGGGTTTTAGGCTTATAAGCTCATAAGCTGAAAACAGCTTATTTTCGAGTTTATTATTAACACGCTATTTCTTTGTTCTTTATTTTCGTAGATTCTTATATGTAAAGTATTTTTAGAAAAAAAATTTTTCAGAATTTTTCAGACAATAGTTTTAATATTTTTTATGACTTAATTTTGTAAAAGTTATTTAATTCATAAAAAAAATACAAAAATTTTCAAAAAAATAATTTGCGTTTTTTAGAAATTTTATTGACATATAGTTTGTAGTAAAAAATACAAAAATTTTTCGTAGGGCCATTTTTACAACTTGTCCTTTTTTTAAAGAACGTCCGAGAACGGGAATTTTTGTCTTGACTCTTTTTGGGTCAACGAACTCCGTTTCGGTCTAGTCTTTTTCATTCTTCGTTATTGTCCGTATAGTAGTTTAGAAGTAAAAAATTCTTAGTAGGGTTATTTTTAAAGATTTTAGGTTTTTTCCTCTTTGTTCGGAATCTGCTCCTTTTCTCAGCTTAATTTAGTAATTTTTAGGATTTTCTTAAACGTTTTAGTTTGTTATTATCTAATTTGACTTTTTCAATCTCTCAAATCAATTCCTTCATTCAAACTCAAATCTTCGATTGTATCGATTCTCCAGTCCAGCCTCGTTGGGGATAAACGACCCGGGAACACTCTATACTACTTCTCGGTATCATTGACTTCGTTTCTAGACTATTCTTACTATATATATTTTATATTTTATTATATATGTATTTTAAGGTGTAGTTTGGACGGATCAATTTTTGGCGCCGCTGCCGGGGAGGTTGTGATACCGACTATCGTTACATTTGGCAAATTGTGTTTGAATCTGTGAATATTTTCTTTTATAAAAAACATATAAAATACAAAAATATTTTTTATTTTCTTTTATTAGTATAATTATCAGATAAAAAACCAAAGAAAAACCAAAAATATAAAAACATTGTCCATAAAAAGAAATAAAATTCACAAATTGGTAAAAATACCAAAATATAATATTCTCAACAGAGGTATTATCATAATAACTTCCGGTGAACTTGTTGGTTCCCAACTCGAACAAAAGATTTAAAACTTGCCTTTGTGTCACTTGCGAGGTACGGCTCACCTTTGAAAGTTAAACAAACTATAAGAGGGGTATAAGGAGGGTTGTTCCGAGGAACTACGACCCGAAAGGAGAAGGTTTTTAATAGCTTCGCGCTTTCCCGCTCCTCCGCTCCTTTGTGCGTTTGTCTTTTAAAGAGCTACCGTGAAACGAGTTGACTATTGGTTTAAGTTGTCTTATCTCATTTTGTCCGTTAAAATAAATTGTGAATTAATGGAAAAACCAAAAATAATCTACTTTTCTTTAGATCATGTATTCTTTTCTTACCCACTTCAGTTTAATTCTTATGACGTCATTCGATTATCGTTTGAATCCAATTTACGCGATTAAAGAATGCTCGTCTTGTGGAAGTTTGTACACTTCAAACTGTGGTTGTTCGAAAGGGAGTCTTGAAGACAAGATTCTTGTTCCTAAACCCCCTCGAAATTGTGTAAGGTGTGCAAGGTGTGGAACCCCGGTTGATGGTCCGTATTGTCAAGGATGTGCTCTTTACGAAAGAATTTAATGGAAAGGTTTGTTTTACACACTGTGTGGAAAATTGAATTTATCAAAGACTTCCAAGACACTTCCGAGTCCACTCCGACGACCAATACCACGTTGTATTTAAATGCTCCACGATAGCAATATTTTGTCAATCAGTGACCCCGGGGAAAATTCCTCACCAGTCCCTCTACACATGACCATTGTTGTCCAACGAGTGCGGTGATTCGTTAGATGGAATTTTTTGTCGACAATGCACGTGTAAGTCTTGTGGGAAAGGTGCTCATTACGGTTATAATTGTCCTCCGAGAGTTCCGATTATCTCTAATCCGGAACCATGCAAAAATCAAACCATTGGTGAGCCCCTACAAAACTTGCAAAGTGTGCAACAACAATGTCTGTTTCGTACATGCCAAAAATGCGGTTGCAATGAATACGATGGATTTGTTCATTGTAAAGTTTGGAAAATGGAACACAAATAAAAAACAATGTTTCAACTCCATACTGTTTCAAACGATGTCTCCAAGTGTTGCGAACCATCCTCCACAACCAACAATACGTACCATTCTCTCGGGGTTATGTGTGAACCGATACTCATTACGATACGATTGTCCACCTCAGTCCCGGTTGTCTACAATCAGACAGGTTTCATCAAACTTGATCATTTTCCACAAACTTCACCGAGATTTTTCCACAACATATCTTTGTTGTGAAATTGCGGGGGTCCTCATGAAACCTCCAATGTCAACCAATGAATGAAGACAATTCATCATGACAAAATTCTTGCTATGATTCAATCGTTGGTTTTTTGACAAGTTCAACCCCCGCAATATACCGTCAATCATCCAATCTTCATTATCTCAAAATTGACTTCTCAATTCTCAATATAAATCTTATGGAACAAATGACAATCCTTGACGTGATTTTGGTTGATCAAAAGCATATAAAAGAAGGAAGAAGAAAAGCAAATTACGAAGAGCAAGCGGCTGAAGATCGATATTGGAAGATTCCAATTTGCTAAGATGATGACGAAGACAATACCATTGCAATCACACCCGTTTTCACCAATCGGAACCCGATAACTCTCTACATTATGGGCCGAGACATCTTGACACTATTCCAGCATACGAAATCAGACGAAGTAATAAAAGTCCTAGTGTTGAGGACCTTGTCCCAATCCCAAGTGAGTCCGAGGGTATTCCCGACAAAATGTGTGATGTGCCTCTTTGTGAAAATACCACCCCTCTTAATACTCTCAATGAACATTCTGAGATTGTTGTCAATTTTGACGATGATAATTCTTCAAGTGATGACGATTCTCCCTACGGTGAGGATATCGAGTATGTCGATGCATCACCTCCCGATGTTGAGATCGTCAAGCTTAAGGTTGGAGAATTGTTTGATCCGGAAATTGGAAAGCTTGATGATGACATTCTTTACAATCAAATACATATCCTTCGTGAAAAAGTTGTTGAATGTCCAATCTTCTATTGCTAAGATCGATTCATTAAGAGATTAATCCCACTCCATCTTCTGATTTTGTGACCAAGTCTTCCTCCACATTTCTTAACTTTTTCTTGGAGGAGACTAACACCTTTGATAATTCTATACCCGAATCTGAAACTTTCTACTTTGATTTGGAAGAGAATAGTAGTAGCAGTACCACTACTCGTTCTGATTATTCTCTTACGGGTTATGAAGCTTTCTATTTTGATGACGATCATATTAAAGAGAAGAGTAGTGGCAGTACCACTACCCATTCTGATATTTATCTTTCTAAATATGATTCGTTTATCTTTGATCTTTCGATTGATCTGTTTCCTCCTGCCGATTGGAGTGACTTTTATCATGAGGAGTTCGCCGATGAACTCGCTCACATAATATCTCCACCGGAATATGATTGTTTCTATTTTAAGAGTGAGCCCGATCCGGGTGAGTTAACTAGTATTGTTGATTCTGGGATTCGTGAGAACGTTCTTTCTACGACAAATGTGAATTTACCATTCGAGGATGACCAATCTCCTCTCTTGGCATATGTTGTATGGATCTTTCTTCCTTTTCTCACGTATCCCGTTACTCCACCATATCTTCTCTCTTGCGGGAATGAAGATACCATTTTTGACCCCGGCATCTCCGTTTATCATTCTTTTATGCCGAGTGTATCTCATCGGAGTGGAACTTTCATGAAATTCAATGTTTATCCAAACCACTTGAATGAAAGTCCGATGGAGATTTTATCTTCCACTTGCTCCCCCATGGACCAATGAATTCAGGGTCGAGTCGAGCTTGTGACTCGGTTAACAAAAACAAGGCGCTTCGTGGGTGGCAACCCATGCTTATCCTAGTAGTAGTATTAATGAATAAGTGTTTTGTGTTCTGAGGCTCGCCTCTTTCTTTCTCGTGTGCTTGTATTTTTTGTTGTATGTCTAGGATTGCCTGGATTTTTGAAGCCTCTCGTGCTCGCGGTTTTGTCCTTCGTTCACTAGAGCTTCACATCCTCAGCTTCATTTTGGGAATCCAATATCCAAATCTTATCGACTAACGTTTATCTTTAAGCATACTTAATAAACGGCTTAGGATTTGCGTAGAGACCCTTCTTAAAACATTGAGGACAATGTTTAATTCTAGTATGGGGGGATCTATCGATTTGATTATGCCTGCAGCCGTTGTTTTTGCGTAATCCTGTTTTTACCACCAAAATTCCAAAAAAATGAAAAAATTTAAAAAATTTCAAAAATAAAATAAGTGTTTTGTCACAATTTTGACTTTTCTGCTGGGTAGAATAAGAATAAATTTTGACTCGATCGAGCGTGTTGAGCTCTAGCTTGTTCCTTAACTTTTAGACTAAGCATTCGTGGAAATTCGCGAAGAACGAAAAATAATAGAGTTAAGTATGAGTTAGATGCTAAACAAGGATTATTTGGAAATCTTAAGAGCTCATGTGTGTAATTTGTGGCTTTTTCTCCCATAAGCTCCTAACCGGACTAATGATACGTGCTATTTTTGAAAATTAAACTTAAATCAACAATTTTTGAAGTCTGGATGATATCAATAATTTTAGTTCAAATTTATATTTAAATTTTCTAAAACGAAATTTTCTCTATATCATGGTAATATAAAGTAAAAAATGATGAAAAATGAAAAAAGAATGATGAGTAATAATTATAAATTGTGGGCTGATAAAAGTTTGCTGCATCTTACCGGCTCATAACCGATGTTGCAGCCTTCTAAAAAAGGCCCATAGTGCGAATAATAATTCGAGACCGATAAAAGTTTGATACATCTTGCCGGCTCACAACCAATGTTGCATCCTTCTAAAAGGTCGAGGGTTACGAATGCATCATGGTTATATTTAATGTTAAGTGTGATTTAATAAATATAGGGAAAATCTCTTTTTCTTAAATTTAAATATGCTTTCGAACTAAGACTATTTCATTTTGAGTTGTGGTTTTTCTAAATAAGCTATGTGTAAACGGGAAACCTTAGAGTTTTTGAAACCGAAGGTCCGTGAGTCCCGATACTAGTCTTTGTGGGGTGTCAAAATCCTGGTCACTTAGCCATAAGGTTGGGATGTGTCGAGACGAAAGTCGCTACATGGGATGATCTCGCCTTCAAACTCATTATTCTCGCTTTCTAACATAATTTCATGCTAAAGTACCTTCATCAGAGCATTTTAGACTAGTAGATAAAGTGTTAAATCTAGCGAAAGCACTAACTAAAGATTCGTTCGTCGAAATGACGAATGTTCATATTGTTGAACAAAAAAGTCGATCTTATTATTCATTGACTTGATTATTATCTTGAAGGAGATTAACAAAGTTTTTTCCAAATTTCTTTTCCATGTTACAAATGACAATTTCCTCTCATATTCATATTTTTTTTTTTTTTTTTTTTTTTTTTTTTTTTGTGGGGGGGGGGGGGGGGGGGGGGGGGGGGGGGGGGGGGGGGGGGTTGGTGTTTCTAGCAAAGCAGTATAAATATCCAGTTTAGCTCGTTATTTTTTTCACTAGTCTCTTTAAGATCCATTGGTTAGTTTATCAAAAGGATAACCTCATCAAGATTTGGTTTACGAATGTGTAACAACTGTTTGAAAATCACCATTGGTGATAACATGCCAAAGATCTAGATCTTTTGATTTAACATATATCTCGAATCTATTTTTCCAATAATAAAACTATCACTTCAAAAAGTGTGTCTATTGTATGGAGTTGCCCTTCTAGATATTTGTCAGAATCCATAGATCGATCCAAGCTTTAAAATACAGTATATTTTAAAAATCTTGAGTGACCTTGGCTTCTGATACCAATTGTGAAAACTAGAAGGGGGGGGTTGAATAGTTTACAGATTGTTTTAACATTTTAAAAGTTTGCTTTCAAAATACTTAGATTCGAGTAGTATGTTCAACCAATCAACAATATGAATCAACAAAGTAAATATCTAGAACAATTCAAAATAACAATCACAACAATAAAAGAGAAAGAGAGAAACAATCAAACCAAGGACACCAAGTATTTATAGTGATTTGGCTACGAACCCTTCTTCGCCCTACACCCACACCCCGAGTACCTACTCCAGATTTGCTATGTAAACAAGCACACCTTCGGCGGAGAAACCTTTTACCCACGTCGCTTACGTTATTTTCCGACACTAAGATAAATGTCGAATCCTAATCTTAGTTAGAACCAATCTACCACTTCACAATCACTATGTACTCACAAGATCTACACTATCGGATATACACACAATCTGAATCACACAATTACAAAATAATTACAATAGAGATTGATACTTTAGAAAGAAAAAGAGGAGAGATCACTAAATAACAATTGTTTCTTGGCAAATACAAATGTTTTTCCTCTTACACCTTGAATGAAAAGGAGAGATTAGATCAACATAAAACAAGATCTAAGAATGTTAGTGATGCAATGAGATTTTGAGAGAGAAATGGAAATTTTTAGAGAGAGAAAGTTAACTAAAAATTTCGTGTTAAGCAGGTGTCTTTTTTTTGCTATGAATGGGCATTATTTATAGCAGAAAACCAACGGTCACTGGGCCGTCCCAGATATATCTGGGTGCCGCAGCCTATAAGTGGCCGCCCCGTAAACTATGCGTCATGTTTTTTGTCTTTTTGGTGGGGAAAAGGTTGTATCTGTTATGAAAACTTATTATTTTGGGAAAAAATTTGAATATCAATTTAAGTTTTTAACAAACTTTTCTTTTAATTAAAGTGGAAGTGCTTAATTACACATACCAATCCCATTAAAAAAGGACCTTAAATGACCAATACAACTACCAAAAATACATTGTATTTGTATACTTTTTAACTTATATTGTGTAAGTAAATGGATAACTGACAAAAAGGGACGAAAAACAAATGCCAAAAACAACAAAACCCGAGCAAAAAAATTGTGGAAGTGCGTGAAGCAAAAGTCAAATCAAAGCCAAAAGCAACAGTCAAAAAGTCCAACCAAAGTCAACCCACTCACACGACAAAAGTCAAATGTCAAAGACGAACCGTGAATTAAGAATTACTTAATATGCCCACCCATACCCATCTAATGGCTGGGTCTGCCCAATAAGATAATACAATAAGACTTATAAGCCTTATAACCTTTTAAAAAATAGCCCAAGAACCCTTACCGCGGTCCTAAACCATAAAGCCCCATCCCTTTTTAACTACTGTAACTAGCCAAAAGCCCTTAAACTTTAACGTTGTTAGTCTACAAAGACTGTGGGTGCAATAAGGTATATAACCTCAGGGACTCAAAGTGTTAAAACCCAAAACTTTGTCACCCACAAGTAACCCTCTTTGCTAAACTCATTTAACAAGTTAAAGGGCCAAACATGCCAATCCATCCAAACGTCTTACCTACACCCTTTCTAACAAGTGTTTTTTCCCCGCCACTATCACTATTTCAACTCCCTTGTCAATTCACTTGACTTTTACACCCTAAACAAAATAACCCATCACCCTCCATACTTACCCTACACCACAAACCTCCAATTCCATGTTGGCAATCCTAATTAACCCAATTCAACAAGGATACAGACAAAGATTGAAGGGTTATGATCATAGGCTTGGGCACCACTCAAATTGGATGGCTAGGATGATACTTTGAGGTCTCTCACATAACAAACACAACAAGCACAACTCCACTGATTATTTAAAGAAGAATGAAGACAGAAGACAGTAGTAACTTAGGAGTAGATTAGTTTTCCTTTTAATGTTTTTATTTCATGTCATTTAAATTATGTCATTTTACTTTAAAAGTCTTGTAATCCTCTTTTAGTTAATGAAAACAAATTCAGTTTTTGTGTTTACCCAATACTGTCTTCTTTTTAATCTTTATGCATTCAAGCTCATTATTGTTTACAAGTCCCTTTGTTAAGCTCTTTTAAGCTTTTTCAACCTGTTTTTAACTCATTTAAAGATTTTCCAAAAGGTTTTGTGAAGTTACTATTCCATTAAAAGAAAATTGGAAATTTTGAGCTTTTGGAAGATAAGCTTAAAAAGGAAGAGCTTATGGGTTTAGTGCTTATTGGTAAGCTATAGGGTGATAAGGAACTGATTTGGAAGCTTATAGTTCCTAACCAAAGCATTTGGACCTTTGTAAGTTGCAAAATTTCATTTTCATGCCATTTTATGCATTTGCTTATTTTTAGCTTATTATTGCTTATTTCTGCCTTATTGATGCTTATTTGTTCTTTATTATGCTTATTTGATTTAGTTTGATGCAAGTTTTATTCTGTTTTAGCTTAAATGTTAATTTTTAGTTTCTAAAAGGGTGTTTGGGTTAACAGATTTGATCTAGTGTCAAATCTGTTATTACCACTTGTGGTTTTAAATTCCAACTTAGATTGCTTTTAAAACAGTTTTTGTTCATATTTAGCAAAGATTTATTCAAAAGTTATGTTGTTTTTAAGCTTTTCTAGGCTTATGAAACAAACTGTTAAGATTTTAGGTGCTTAATCTGTTACAAGATTGATTTTAAGAATTAAGGAGTTAAGTTGTGTTTTATAAGTTCATTATGCATTCATTTTCAAGTAAAGAATCTGGTCTTGAAGTTTTAAGTGTTGTTTCATTAGTTTTATGGTAAATGGGTCAAAACAGTTAGTGTTTGCAAGTAATGGGTTAAGTTTTTGCTGATTTCAATCTCATTTTTAGGTAATTTAAAATAAGTTTTAGGGTTTGATTTTCACTGCACAAGTAGTTAGTAGTATAAGCTTACTCTTTTTAAGCTTTTTGTGTTTTTTTAAATAGCTTATACTAGCTTAATTAGGTCTGCAAAACTGCTACTTGTCTTTTCAGAAAACCAAAAAGTGGCAACCATGAGTGAGCAGCCTCTTTGATAAGCCTTTTTCTTGGCTTATTTGAGTTTCAAACTCATTTGTAATTGCTGATTCTAGAAGCCCTTAGGACTAGCTTTAAGGTGCTATAAGCCTTAAACACATAAGGATCACTTTAAGTGCTTAAAATTAAGCCCAAAAAGTGTCCCTAGGCTAGTTGGTATGCAGATTTAGGCCATTTTGCTTATTGCTTTTTTGAGTTTGCTTATTGTTTTCCCTTGCTTATTTTTTTTATTTGCTTATTAGGTGTAGTTTCAATTCTGTCTTGGCTTATTTTGCTTTTTAACTAGCTTATTTGTCTAAAATTTCCAAACAGTTAGCTTAATTTAGGACTTAGTGTAAAAAAAATACCAAAACTGTCACATTCATTTGCTTATTTACCAGCTTATTTTTGAGTTTCATAAAAAGTCATCTTTTTTAAATTTGCTTATTTTTGCATGTTTTATAAGTTTTAAAAAAATGTTTTATAAAAAAGGAGAGGCATGGGGGTCGAACCCATGACCTCCCTTTTAGCACACACTCGTCCCACACAAACACACACTTAACCAGTGGCACCAGATAGGGCTATCTGTTAGCCTCTCACACTACTTAGTTTTTATACACATTTAAGCCTTTTAGCATTCAGCCCTTGTTTTGCTTATTTCAGCTTATTTCAATAAGTCACTTTCAGCCCTTTTATTTTTCTTAGATTTAGCATCACACAAAGCACTTTTCTTTAATTTTTCAGATTTTTCCATATTCGTTTAGGACTTTTTATTAATTTTTTAGATTAAATCCGTATTTAATTCATAATAAAAAATTTAAAAGTCAAAAAAATATTATTCTTTTTTTTTAAATTTTCTTTCATCATTTAGGACTTAGGAAAATTAGATTTGCTTTAACAGGGTAAAAATTTTACAATTTGGTTTTTTAAAAAACGGGATTAGATCTCGTTCACGTTTTTTGTGATTTTAAGCTTTAAACGCTTTCGTTTTGGTTTAGTTTTCTTTGTTCTTACATTTTAGTCACTTAGGATTTATAAAAAGTTAAATAATCATTTTAGGATTAAATTTTGATAATTTAGGTATTCAAATCGCATTTTTACGTTTCCGTTTACGTGTTTAATTTAGTCATTGCTTTTGTTTTTAGTTTAGATTGCCTTTTAATTGTTTTTTCTCGTAGATTTAGAAAACCCATTCAAAGCCTTGTTTCATTCAAACATCGATTACATCTGTTGTTCGAAAACCAAATGCCCAAAAGATTCAAAAACCATTAGTTTTAGGAAAACCGACTACTTTTTCAGACTCTCTTAAGAGGAAAAGTTTTCCAAAAGTAAAGTTGGTTCCTAAAACTAATGTGTCAAAGGATTTATCAAAACCAGTCTCTACACAGATTTTGTTTCAAACAGCAAAGGAAGCTGTAAGAAACATAAATGTGATTAAACCAGGAATGTATCAAATTGACACTAGGGCATCACAAACTAGAGCATCATAGTTGCCTCAGACTTCTAGGAATACTAATCCTTGCGTGCCTACCTCTACAGGAGTAATTCATAAAACTAATGTTAGCAGACCACAGCTTAAGAGCACTTAAAAGAAAGATAAGGTCGTGTCAAACAATAGTCAAGTGAAGGATAAGAAGACTGAAGTAGAAGACCACCCTAGGATTTCTAGTATTTCTAATAAAATAAAGTCTGTAACTGTGTGTAATGACAGTTTAAAATCCAAAAATTTAAATGTTAATGATGTTTTTACTACTTGTGGAAACTGGTTAGTTGATTCAGATCATTTTGCTTATGTTACTAAAATTTTAAATGACGTGAATGCTAGAACTAAGAAGCCTAATGTAGTGCCTGTTAGTACTAGAAAACCCAAAAGTTAAGTGAACAAATCTATTGCAACACCCCCAAGAGAACAGTTGCATCAGAATCCACTATCTAGAATTCCAAGAGTTACTATAGGATGATTTATGAGAAAACTAGTAAGGCATAGAAATGGTGGATAGAACAACAATGCCTATCAGGATATAAATGGGTTCCTAAGACAAAAATGAAATGGGTGCCTAAAGCTAAGAATGAAAATGTGAAAAAAGAGTTATCTATGCCATAGATAATGTATCTAGGATAACTAATGTCTTGAAACTTGCAAATTCTTTAGGATCCAATTTGTCAAATGTTCCATCGTCCTCTAATTCTCTTGCAGATTGTTCAACTCATCCTATTCATTGTTGACTCTGGATGCACAAAGCATATGATGGGCAATCTAAAGCTGCTGTGCAATTTTGTTGAAAAATATCTAGGTGCCGTTCGTTTTAGCAATGATCAATTTGCTTTAATTCTTGGTTATGGAGATTTGGTTCAAGGAAATATCAAGATCAAATAGGTTTATTATGTTGAAGGCCTCAATCACAATCTCTTCTCGGTTGGTCAATTTTGTGATGCGGATTTAGAGGTTGCTTTTCAGAAAT
This sequence comes from Tanacetum coccineum, assembly GCA_026074375.1. Classification (NCBI taxonomy): domain Eukaryota; kingdom Viridiplantae; phylum Streptophyta; class Magnoliopsida; order Asterales; family Asteraceae; genus Tanacetum; species Tanacetum coccineum. The sequence continues at coordinate 35,664 of BQNB010016515.1, forward strand.
CTACGTGTTTCGTTAGCGATCTTCATGGAAACGATTTACTCACCGGTAATCGTGGATCTGATCTCTATATAATTTCTCTTTAAGAAATGACTTCATCAGCTCCAATATGTTTCATGGCTAAAGCCTCACCAACTCAAGCATGGTTATGGCATCGAAGACTTTCTTATCTCAACTTCGACTACATCAACTTGCTTTCAAAGAAAGATATCGTAATTGGCTTACCTAAGTTGAAATATGTCAAGGATCAACTATGTTATTCTTGTGAAGTGAGTAAGGCAAAAAGAAGTTCATTCAAGACAAAGGTTGTTCCAAGTTCGAAAGGATGGCTAAATTTGCTTCATATGGACTTATGTGGTCTGATGCGTGTTGCAAGCATCAATGGGAAGAAACACATTCTGGTAATTGTTGACGACTATTCTAGATACACTTGGACTTTATTCCTAAAATCTAAGGATGAAACACCAAAAGTTTTAAAAGGTTTTCTCAAGATGATTCAACACAATCTTCAAGCTCAAGTGATTTTAGTTCGAACTGACAGAGGCACAAAGTACTTAAACAAGAACACTATCTGCATATTTCAAAGAAGAAGGAATTGAGCATCAAACTTCCACTCCTCGAACACCCGAATAGAACGGCGTTGTCGAAAGATGAAATCGTACTCTGGTTGAGGCTGCTTGAACGATGCTTTCATCTTCTAAACTTCATTTGTTCTATTGGGCTGAAGCAATTGCAACCGATTGCTATACTCAAAACAGATCCATAATAATTCCGACATATGAGAAAACTGCATACCACATCATCAATGACAGGAAACCTTCAATTTGACACATTTACATCTTTGGTTGCACTTGTTATTTAACCAAAGATGGTGAAAATCTTGACAAGATGAAAGAAAAAGGGGATCTATGCATTCTGATGGGTTACTCCACTCAGTTTAAGGGATATCGCATTTACAACAAGAGAACCCGATTGATAGTTGAGTCCATACATCTCCGATTTGATTAGATAAAAAAGATGACAATAATGTTTGTTGCTAATGACACTTCAAGCCTCGTTTCCCAATGATAAAAGGCATCAGATTATGACAACTCTGGCCCCGTCCCAGTGTTTATTCGAAGATAGACTTGCGGTCGGGTTATCATCAACTCAGAGTACGAGAAGAGGATATTCCAAAGACGGCATTTAGGACTCGGTATGGTCATTACGAGTTCCAAGTGATGCCATTTGGTTTGACAAATGCACCTGCGGTATTCATGGACCTCATGAACCGAGTGTGCAAACCATACTTGGATAAGTTTGTAATTGTCTTTATCGATGATATACTTATTTATTCAAAGGACAAGAAGGAACATGAAGAACATCTTAAGGCAATTCTAGAACTGCTTAAGAAGGAGGAGTTATATGCTAAGTTTTCAAAATGTGAATTTTGGATTCCTATGGTACAATTTCTCGGTCACGTAATTGACTGTCAAGGCATTCACGTGGATCCTGCCAAGATTGAATCTATTAAAGATTGGGCGTCTCCTAAAACACCAACAGAGATTCGTCAATTTTTAGGTCTTGCTGGATACTACCGAAGATTCATTGAAGGGTTTTCAAAAATCGCTAAGCCGATGACCAAACTTACTCAGAAGAAAGTCGCCTTTGAATGGGGTGACAAGCAAGAAGCAGCTTTTCAGACATTGAAGAATAAGTTATGTAGCACACCTATCTTAGCTCTCCCTCAAGGAGCTGAGAACTTCATTGTTTATTGCGATGCGTCACATAAAGGATTGGGTGCAGTGTTGATGCAAAACGAGAAGGTGATTGCTTACGCATCACGACAGTTGAAGATTCATGAGAAGAATTATACTACTCATGATTTGGAACTTGGTGCAGTGGTGTTTGCTCTGAAGATTTGGAGGCACTACCTGTATGGAACCAAGTGTACGGTGTTCACAGATCATAAGAGTCTACAACACATACTAGACCAAAAGGAGTTGAATATGAGGCAACGTCGTTGGTTAGAGTTGCTCAGTGACTACGATTGTGAGATTCGTTATCACCCGGGGAAGGCAAATGTTGTTGCTGATGCTTTGAGCAGGAAAGAGTGAATTAAACCATTAAGAGTCTGAGCTTTAGTTATGAATATTAGTTTAGATCTTCCTAAACAAATCTTAAATGCTCAGACTAAAGCACAAAAACCAGAAAATCTCAAGAACAAAGATGTAGGAGGTATGATTGGGAAGGATATACTGAAGGAAAAGTTGGAGCCCCATGCCGATGGAACCCTTTGCTTAAACGGCAGGAGTTGGTTGCCATGTTATGGTGACTTGAGGACTGTGATCATGCACGAGTCCCACAAATCAAAATACTCCATCCATTCGGGTTCCGACAAGATGTGGGCCCAATATGAAAGCCGACAATCGCCACCTATGGTTAGCAAATGTTGACAATGCTAAGGGTCAAGGAGCCTAACAGGATTCAGAATGGCCTATCTGGGTTTAGTTGGTACATATACCGCCGAGAACCCTAATGGAAGTAGGATAACTTCACAATATGATTTTATCACAAAGCTATCCTAGAGGTCAGTGCAAGAAGGGCTATGAACACCAATAAGGGATGATTGATACCGACTTATTTACGAAGTCTGCAATCTATCATACCAATGAGGGAGAACTTGGACCCCATGGAGAAGTTTGGCAAGATAGTACCTAAAGTGAAGGTAGCACAAAGGGCATGGAAAACTTGTCTCGAACATTTGATCGACCCCATAAATTTGCTGGTCAAATCTTCTTCTGGAAAGGTCACTTCCAAGCAGGGCTTTGGGGTACTATCCTTGGATAAGAGTACTCAAAACCATCCACAAACTGATGGACAACCAAGAGAACTATTCACACTCTCCGAGGATATGCTACTGCATGTGTGACGATTTGGAAATGGTTGGGTTAAACACTTGCCCACTAGTTTTGAGTTTAATTATAACAATAGATTTATACACGCTAGCAAACCAAGTAATTTGCACCAGTATTGAAGCACTTTACCGGTCGAAATTTATCGTTCACAGAAACCAGTTTTATTTGGCCGAGGTTGGACAATTTCACCTACGCGGTCCAGAAATAGTCCAAGATGACAACTGAGAAGTCATTCAGAACGATGCCAAAGAATGCAAGCCGCGTCATGACCGACAAAGAGAGTTACGCCATTTAAAGCTAAGCCGATGAAAATTTCCAGTTGGGATAGAGTTATTCTCCTGAGGTTTCACCTTGGGAAAGGGTCGTACGTTGTTGGCTAACGGGGGAAGTTAAATCCTAGAATCATGTTTGTGACCTTTAAAGGGTTGGAAAAGGTATAGATCCATTGCTTACAGCTTGAAGCTTCCTCAAGAGTTGAGCAGGGTTATAAAACAATTCATGTATCCAACTTAAGAAATGTTATTCCCGAGAACCTATTTTAGCCGATTCCATTTGGAAGGACTTTATGTTGATGACAAGCCCTATTTTGTGGAGGAACCCATAGAGATCATGGATCAAGAAGTCAAACGATGAATCAAACCGTATCCCAATTGCTCAAGGTTCGATGGAACTCAAAGGAGAGACCCAGAGGTTCACATGGGAAACGGAAGACCAATTTCAAAAGAAGTAAATCCGCACCCTTCACTAAAAAATCGTACGCTTCGAACAAGTGTTGCCGACTTTTAAGCCTTGGGGACAAGCTCATTCTAATGGCAGGAGACTGAAACAATTCACATTATCAGAGTCTTTACGACTTCAATATTTCTATTATCTATTTTTTAGGCTTATTATTACCGCGTTCTCCTATTAATTTTTTATCTAAGCAAATACAGTAACCAAAAAGATCATTTAAACCGTAAATGGGACAGGAAACAAAAAAAAAAAAAAAAATAAAATTTTATGTCAAGTAATTGTTTATAATTTTTAGAAAGAAATTTATAGACATTACTGATTTTTCTTTTTATTGTTTACATAAAACGTTCACGTAACTCAATAAACTTAGATTTTTGCATGCATGTCAAACTATAGCAACCCACCTACACTTCCAAACAAATACCCAATAATACCGCACAATACACAAAATATCTCATAAACCATTTCCTATATCACCCTAAATGAATTTTGCACATATGTACCACATACACTTGAAATTAAATATCCCTAAACCTCCACTAACACTCATAAACAAACATACTTGTTCTCCCAATGATACTAAACCCTAAAGATTTAACACCGAATCTTTCATTTCAAATGTTGCACAATATAAGCCATTGAGCTTAGTATAAACAATTTCAAATAAATCCAATATATCTATTACCAAACGACCTTTTAGAGGTTGTTACTCATAAACTTGTGCTATTGAAATATGAAGGTAACCTCCCCGGATTCATTATTCTGCATAGCGGCCCAATTTTAGGTGGTGTTACACTAAAAGTTTATGTTTATCTGTAGTATTAATTTGTATGCCGACTAGGACTCCTTAGTCTAAATAAAAGGAGTGATCTAGGGCATAGTTATTATAATACAAAGTTTTATATAGTTTCAAGGTCAATTCTAAAAGCTACAAGGTTGTAAACCTATGTAACTAGTGAAGATGTACTCGTATTATTGATCAATAATATTGGAGCTTTTTGGTATATATTCCCTCGTTCATGTCATACATACAAATCATAGTTTTAACTGTTTTTATTCATAATACTTCTAGATATTAAGTGTATATTTCCGCAATACACTTTAGTAAATCATACAAAGTTTCTACCACAAGGGGTTATTTTGACTTCTCACCGTAAATTTAAAACCTTAGACAAGCTAAGGAAATGATCAGATAATGTGGATCACACAAACACTCTGAGTTAGTTGATATTGAATAGGTTGCAGTCTGCTCCAGCCTCCGATTACTAAAACCAAAACGCACTAATAGAGTCTAGAGCCAAGAGATCGATAAAATAAATCTCATTAGGACACATTCCATTACAAACACTTGTTGAACATCAATAAGTTCACAAGCTGTTAACAAGAGTCCTACGCATTATCCTTGTGATTTTTCTAGAACATCCGAGTGATACTTAAGTATTCACAATAAAGATGGAAATCCTGCTTGAGCCAACATCAAACAACCTCTGAAAGGTGACTTGTGAGTTCTATATGAATCAAACTAATGTCAACTGAGAAGAAATGAGTATGATTCTATGTGAATCAAAACTTGTTCAGTGTAAATGAATTGATGGTTTAATTAGAAAGATAGTAACTATCTGATTCACTCTTACCGTGTTGTCTGCTTTGTGACGCTCTGGTAACGAGAACGGCTAGTGCAACTACGAAACCCTGTTAAGAAGATTCATTTGAATTCTATCTGATCACAGGCAGTATTTACACTGATTAACAGGGAACCGTGGTTATTGCAACCTTATTCGACGAAGTGACAAAGACACTCTCATCCATACTAATTGAATTATACTAACTAACTTTGCAAGGTTTAATACGGTGGTGGCGGTATCCTATTCCAGCTGAAGTCGGATTCATTACCACATGCTCATGCTCAAACTACAAAGACATACTATAAGCATCAAGATTCTAGAATCAAGAAAGCTTAAGATTTAAAGACAAAAACTTCTGCAAACTCTGATATACAAGATCTTTCTTTAAGATATCAAGTCTATCAAGGGAGATTGTTAGCAAGCTTTCAAGGTGATACAAAGTATAAGCATGTTGGTCAAGACACAAGATCGCAAGGCGACAAAGACGATCAAGACTAAAGGATAAAGATTTAAAGATCTCAGGCATAAAGACGAAGTCGAAAGACAATGACAAAGGCTAAAGATCAAAGGTAACATAGCATGAGGAAACAAGCTTACAACGTAGACAAAGACAAAGATCACAAGAGCTTAACAACAAAAGCAATCTCATTGATCTCACGAAAGATTGTCACAATGAACTCACTTCGGGGGAGATTGTTAGCCTCAAATATTGAGCTGAACAAGGAAGTTTATTCAGTAAGAATAATAGGTCTCGGTCATTCAATTATGTAACGTTGTAATAGGCTAGAATAGGTAAATGGGCTCGCTTATGTAAGCTAATCGGTCATGTGTATCTGGCGTAAGCCCAAGTAATCTCGATCCTGGCCCGTAGAAATACCATAGGCATATAAGCCTCATGGTTTAACTATAAATACCCCTCTCCAAGGATGGAGAGGGTGTTGGTCTCATTTGTAATTTTCAATTGCAAGTAAATCAACCATTCTCTTTCATTTCTCTCTCTTGGTTCTCTCTCTAAACTTCTTCATAACTTATTTCTATTTTTCTTCATTAATTCGTGTTTCAAGTAATGAAGTGAAGTGATTACGGGTTACTGACATAAGATACAACTATACCTAGTGTAAAATCGATGGAATGATAAATACAACTATCGGATTTAGGGTTTTTGACCCTTACAAAAACAAATAAAGGATAGGATGAATGTGTTAATGTAACTATGGTTTCCTGCAAGTTTTAAGCAAATAAAGGATAGCAAGGGAGGGCGACGCAAAAAAAAAATCCTGACGCCATCTTCCGGTGCTTTCTAAAGAATTTTTTTTTTGTTCTTTTCTGAAAAGTTTTCTGCATGCAAGTCCCCATTAGTACTTTCCTAGCAAAATTTAAATAATACTTAAGTTCTATTACTACTTCACATAGTCTTGTTGACTTTACATAACTAATAACATTAAACCGTTGGCTAAACAACAACATTTGCTACTAACCCCCAGCGATGTAACGCATCCCCCACCCAACCCACACCCCAGACAATGAACCACACCTACCAGACCATCTCAATTCCCACAAGTGCAAGAAGAACCCCCCATGACGAGGTCCCTAATTCCATTGCCCCACCATCACAAGCACCAATATCCATGGCAAAAACCACAAAAAAATTAATAACCCAACCAAAAGACTGCAAACAAATCCACAAGACCGAATAAATTAATTATTTATATAACAATGTTTGAAATGGTGCTTAAAAACCGGCTAAGTGACCCCCACACTTATATGCCAAAATAACTTGTTTTAGACTTAAGACGAAGTTAAATAAAAAAACATGAAAGCATGATTAAAAATTATTTCAACAAATAAATAAACAATAAAGAATTAAAACACATATAACACACGTAAATTGCAAGAAATTAAAAGATTGGGTTGCCTCCCAATAAGCACTTTTGTTTATTAAAGAATCTTTTATTGAGTAAAGGGTTACCCCATAAATTTTAAAGAGTCTATTCCTTACGTGACTTCCTCCTTGGTTGTTCACATCACTTCTACTACTACTTCCATCGGGTCCGGTTCGGTATTCGGGACCTAGCTTATTGACATCTTTATAGAACCCGCTCTTTAAATCGGATGGTCTCTTACATCCCCTATCATAGTCATCTTGACTAAGAATTATCCTAGATGAAAATAAATCATGACCCTCGCTAGTTAATTCGCTTCTCTCTGGATCCTTGTACAGTGTTTTAATAGTGACCTCTCTACTCCTATCCATGAATGTCATCCACCTATGTTTCTTATTTATAGCTAGACAGGCGATTTCCATGAAGGGTCGTCCAAATACTACCTGGGATAAACTAGGATCCATATTAGCCTCAATACTTTTGAGAATGGTGAAATCAATAATATGACTCATGTTGCCTATAAATACGTGCATATCCTTTCCTATGGCCACAAAATTTTCTCCCTTATATTCGAAGCCCTTTCTCCTAATATCATTATAATAAGAGCAAAGGATTGTGATTTCATAGGTAGATCTAATATCGGATATAAGCATTGGGTATGAACTTGTGTCCTATCATGCAAGGGAATTTTAAATTATTAGGGTCACCCTTCTCAATTCTAAAATCATAAATCAACAAACACCTAGGCATTTCCTCGGTTATTGATTCATAGATTGATTCATCATATAGGTTAACTAAGTCGAGTGGTTCTTTATATTTAATCCATTCATTATTCTTTTCAATATCATCCTTGCATTCTTTGTCTCTTAGGTTACTTAAGCCTACATCATTAGTTATCTCATTGGGTTCAATTGATTCGTCACTTAATTCCTTCGCTAGGTTAGAGCCATCATGACCGATTTCACTTAATTTTGAGGTTTCAGGTTCCCTAGGTTCATCCTCCTTTTTTAAAATGGTGATTGTGTTACCAAAATAAACAAGTTTAGAGGAGGAGGAGTTCCTATCTTATTCTCTTAAGGATAATTACGATTGGTATTTTGGGGAGAGGAATTTTGATAGGCTCTTGATGACTCCTTTGTTTCGGGGCATCTCACTCTCTTAGTGATCGTAGGACACGGTGTTTATGTGAGTAACGCTGTTATTGGTGACGCCATGAGTGGGCATGTTGTCAAGTTTTTCTAAAACAGTCTTCCATAGTGTGTCGATTTTATTGATTGCATCATCTTGTAGTTGCTTGAATTGGGTCCCAAGGCTATACAACCATTTTTCTTGATAAGAATCAAAATTATTCAACACCATCTCAAGGTTGGTTCGACAGGTTGAGGGTCCATATGGTGTGTTGGAAGAGTAGGTGGAAAATGAGCCTTTTGATAGACTTGCAAAGGTTTGAGTTCTTGCCCAATTAAAGTTTGGGTTGTCCCTCCAAGCGTTGGGGGCTTCGTTAAAGTTTCTTGGTCCTTGATTGTTAGCAAACAGCTTACCTCCCACTTCGTTTGCTGAACAAACGAGATGCATATCACTAAAAAGCCAGCTCAGGATTTTATCCTATATAATATTGAGGGTCGTGAGGACCAATACAAATCTCGCATGAAGAAGTGATTTTTTTCACTTAAATGGGTTGGTTATGAGCAAGATGAGCTTCCATCAAGCGTTGGACTTGATTTTCAAGCTCGATGAGATGACGGTCGGATGTACTCGAGACATCTTGGGGCATAAAGATTGCCATGACCGATTTAGCGAAGTCTCTTGGATCATTCCAACTTTTGTTTTCATTAAAACTTACCACCAGGCCCGCTAGTATCGTTTGATTCATTTTGTGGATGGGAATAACCATGGTCATTAAAAGATTTGGATTTTGAGCCAAAGATCATTGCCATGATAAGGGACTTTTTGGAGTAAGTCCTTGAAACGAGTTCATGTTTCAAAGAGAGATTCACCTTGGTGTTTTTGGAACATCAAGATGTCATTGTGAAGTTTAGAAGTCCTTCCCGGTGGAAAGAATTAAGCAAGAAAACGATTAGTGAGATCCTCCTAAGTAGAGATGGATCCCACGGGGAGACGCTCAAGCCAATTGCTAGCTTGATCTTGAAGGGAAAATTGAAATAAAAACACAAGCTCAATATCCGTTTTCCCCCTAATTATCACCATTAAGGTTAAGTGAGTCTATAAGTTTTAATAAATTCTTAAGGTGTTGATTTGGATCCTCAGACCGAAATCCATGGAATGAACATCCGTTTTGCACCAACTAGATGGTGTCAAATCGAAGAGGCACCACATTGTTTCCATCAGGGATCTCAATGGTGTTTCGGTAGCCCTCATGGCTAGGTTTGGAGTAATCTCCTAAAGTATGACCGGGGATTTTTTGTTTTTCCAATGGAGGTCAACCGGAAAAGGATTTTACAAACAAAGGGCACAAAGAAAATTATAGCGATTACAAGAAAGCTAATGACAAAGAATCAAAATCTCACTTGAAACGATTCAAGCGAATAAACCTAAGCTAAATAAAACTCGAAACCTATACTATTCCCCGGCAGCGGTGCCAAAAACTTTAATGATGTGGTAAAACTTCACTAACTGTTACAACTCCTTAGGCAGTGTACCTAAAAGTAGTAAGTGTAGTAATGGCAAGGACACGGGTTTTTGTTAACAATCTCCTATGGGAAATAGTGTAATGAGGGTCCAAACTAATGTAACAAGGTCTACATGGTTAAAGCGAAAGAATATTTTTGTATTTTTATATTTTATGAAAACAATTTAAATCTCGGGTTTAAAGGGGGTTTGTTTTAAACTAATTATCTAATTATTAAACTAATCTAATATGGAGAATCCGTATGATAAAAGAGAAGTGTTTACTTAATCATGCATGATCCTTAGTATGCTTCTCTTAACTTTATTGTCTTGTCACACTTGAGATGTATGTGTAAGTATTTCCGAGAAGCATGACGAATTAAACGAAAATGTCGTTGACGTGATACCTTGCTAGGGAAATGCACAAGTAAGGTAGTATGAAGACTGTTACAAGGCCCCTAGGGAGATAGACGCGCATTAAAATACTTAAATGGGATCATCCATAGATGGGTAAGGTAGTATGAAGAATATTATCGATGGAATCTTTTCTACACAATCATGTCGCTCTAGATCTTTGATACACTTAAGTAACTAGGGTTCTAGAGTCTAAACATGCATATACATCAATCAAGAAGCAATATTATTAGGATCTACGTACCAATTGACATGCAATCATAAGCAAACACTTGTAAGATCTAGCCTAGCATGTAAAATATAAGCAAAGCACAATAACCAATCAAACAATAAGACATATTGGAAGATTAAAGATAAAAGAACTTCACTATATTGAAACAAGCGATTAGGGAAGGTACAAAAGGGTTGGGAAACCCTAAAATACTCCCAAAGTCAGCTACAAATCATTCTCTACCGAACTCCACTCCTAATTTGCTATATAAAACCCTAAAATCGAGTTTGTATTTATAAGAAAAGAATTCGCGATGGCGTCACAATATATCATGTCGCCGTCTCGCCGAGAATCCTCTAGGGTTTCTTTATGACGGTTACAGTCCAAATTCTTTTGACGAGGTCGCTTGATAATCCTCTAGGGTTTCTTTATGACGCAATCACAAATTCTTTTGACGAGGTCGCTTGATAATCCAGACGGCGTCGCAAGTAATCCTGACGCTGTCTCTACCTTCTGTGAGTAAAAGTTTAAGCCTTCTTTTGTGTAAAGTTGCACTCTTGTCATGTTTCTTCCAGAATAGAGCCCAAGTCATGTGTGTTTCCTACAACTGTCTTCCAAGTGCTAAAAATGCAAAAACAAATGATTAAGCACATATTTTAAGCATTTTTGCATGATTATAAGGCTTCATAGAGGACAAAACCTCCACCGCTAAGTGTAAGTACTCAAAGTTACTATCAAAGAGGTCTTTAAAGGGTTGTGGGGTGTAAGTGTAATATGATATACATGTTATAATATAAATGTATATTACTATAAGAGTCTTATATTACATACTTATATAAGCTATATTTTATTTCAGATTTTATTCATGTCAGATTCTATGCATTACAGAGTTACATAACACATTAGTTTTCCTTTCCAGTGAGGACGATTCAGACATTGGTCTCAGGAGTTCAATGGACCACCTTATATGCAGAGGAACCCATATGCTTACATATTGCATGCTTATCAGGTGCCCACCATCACACTGACTACATTACCTGGCCCGAAGGTTTTCCACAATCGATTTTGACATACATACCTGGCACCGAGGAGCCGCAGTTACCTCCCCATGGACTTTGTTCCTGACCGATTGTACCCCGAAGTACATGCCACAGGAGGTGATGATGAGATCTCCGGCCGAGGAGCAGCCACTACCTGCTGCTGCCTCACCCACTGCAGATTCACCAGGATATGTTCCTGAGTCTGATCCGGAGGAGGAGCCGGAGGAGGACGATGAGGATCCCGAGGAGGATCCAGCTGACTACCCTGCTGATAGGGAGGATGATGATGATGATGATGATGAGGACAAGGACGAGGATGAGGAAGAGGAGGAGGAGCACCCAGCTCCGGCCGACTCTGTCCCACCTGTACACCGTATGACCGCCAGGATATCTATCCGGGATGAGCCATCCATATCACTTCCTCCTAGGGAAGAGGTCGAGAGACTTCTTGCCTTAACCACCCCACCACCATCACCACTTACTCCACTATCATCTCCATTACCACATATACCATCTCCCCCATTACCAGCATCACCACCATTACCTATACCATCACCACCACCCAATAGCCCTACTCATATTGAGATTCCCGAGAGTTGTTTACCGCTTCGGAAGAGGGTGCGTTTTGCTTCTCCCACCCCTAGTCATGAGGTCGGGGAGAGTTCAGCAGCCGGTGCTGCTAGGCAGGACGGACCTGCCGTAGCTAGGGAAGACCCTTATTCCATAGCAAGGGGAGACCTTTATGGATTCGTCGATATGGTAGATGTCGCTCCTGGACATCCGATGTCTAGGGAGTTAAACTATGGCATTACGGATACATGGGATGATCTGGTAGGAGCCATCGAGGAGATTGCACCGACCACCCTAGAGGGGGTCAATCAGAGGGTTACCAATCTTTCTACCACTGTTGAGCAGGAGACTACCATCATGTATGATATGATGGAGGATGCTCAAGATGACCGGTCTCTACTAAGAGCCCGAGTCAACCTGTTGTATAGGGATAGGCCTGTTCATCGTCGTTTAGCAGTAATGATAGAGAGAGAGGCTAGGATGGCTCATGAGGCTTGGGGACTATCCATGGATGCTAGCGACTATGCACGTTCAGATGTCATGTCATTACATACTACGGTAGTGGCGCAGAGTGCATTGATTTCAGAGTTCATGTCAGCAGGATACACGAGGACAGGGGTGTGGTGGATTAGAGTTGTGGGCATCAGACCACAAGAGGCAGGTCCAGTTGACTAAGGCATTAGAGTTGTTGAAAGGACTACAGACTCAGATGGCCGAGTTTTAGAGGCAGCTTGGACCCGCAAAAGGTCCGGCATAGCCTGATGTACCAGGAGAGGCTGGTAGCAGTTCCTAGATTTGGTTATGTTGTAGCTATGCTATGCAGCCTGTTAAGTATTATGGGTTATTCCCAACTAGCAGACTGTATAGATCTTTTGTTTTGTTTAGCTACCCAGTATAGGTCTTTTGTTCAGGTATTATCTACCTTGTACAACATACTAAGTTGTTATGAGTTATATCCTGGTAGTATGCTTTAGGTTGTTTCTTTGTCTTGTCACCTAAGTGTAGTATCATTTTGTATCTGAATCCGAACATGTCTTGTTTTTCCAAGTTATATATGAAATGGACGGATTACGTTATCTATGAAATCGAATTTATTATAAATGAATGTCGATTTGGTTATACCACGATTAATTTCAATAACAGTTGTACATTTCACTGTGTGATGTGATCTCGTTTTATTTAATGTGTATATGTTATGTCATAGTTATGATTTTATGAAATCTAACGGGTATTATGTTTTCTTGTGATTTCAAGAAAATGGCACCAAAGAGAAGGACCACGAGGTTAAACCCAAGTGCAACACCGACACCAGTCACAGACACTCATACCACTACATCTGTCACCAATGCCCAAATTCAGGCAATGATTAACGAAGGCGTTACTGCTGCACTGGCAGCACATGATGCAACCAGAAATGGGCGATTGATAGCATACTTAAGGAACAGGTTGCAGTAGCCTGTGCAGGTTTGCTCAATGGAATGGCACCTACCCGGACTTCCTAAAATGCCAACCCTTGAACTTCAAGGGCACTGAGGGAGTTGTTGGACTCACTCAGTGGTTCAAAAAGATGGAGTCTGTTTACAACATAAGCAACTGTACAGTAGCATGCCAGGTCAAATTTGCTACGTTGTTAACTGAAGGGAAATGCTCTTACATTGGTGGAAAGCTTCACGTTAAGACCCACTACTCATGAAGCGTGCCTATTGCAATGCCATGGAGGGACAATGAAAAAGTGATGAACAGACAAATACTGCCCAAGGGGCGAAATTAAGAAACTGGAGTTCGAAATGTGGAATTTGAAGGTGAAGGGTAACGATGTGGTAACCTATAGCCAACGTTTCCAAGAACTGGCACTAATGTGCGATCGGATGTTTCCGGAAGAAATAGACCAAGTTGAGAAATATGTCAGTGGCTTGCCCGACACGATCCATGCTACAGTGTGGTTGGACACTATAGATAAATAACTATGCAGGATGCCATTGAGTTTCGCCCACTGAAAACTCATGGAAAAAAAGTATTCTCACACTTGGGTTGACCTGAACGTTCAGGCTGACAACAAAAGAAAGTCTGATGACACCGCCAGGAACAACCAGAATCAGCAAACCATACAAGAGACAAAACACTGGAAGAAGCTCTATACCGCAGGAAATGGTGACACGAGACCATACGGAGGGCCTAGACCTCTGTGTTTCAAATGTAACTATCACCATGATGGTCCTTGTGCTCCCAGATGCCACAAGTGTAACCGATTTGGTCATTTAGCTCATGACTGCAAGAATCCCCTAAATGTCAACATTGGGGCTAATCAAAGGGTTTTTTTTGAATGTGGTGCTCAAGAGCATTTCAAGAAGGATTGCCCAAAATTGAAGAACAACAACAACCGAGGTAATCAGGTTGGAAATGCCAAGGCTCAGGCAAAGGTGTATGCGTGGCAATGTAGGGGCAAACTACCGGACAACAATGTCGCCTCACGGTAAGTTTTCTCCCTAAACAAAACGATTTATGCATCTTTTTATTTGAATAACGGTGCGATAGGAGTTTTGTATCACTGCATTTAGCTTCTCAATTGTTATCACTCAATGCTTAAGATCATGATTATAATGGTTCGAATAGCGACAGGCGAATTGTAGGGTTAAATCTATTATCCGGGGTTCGTACGTTAAAATTCTAAATCATCTTTAACATAGACCTAATGGCCGCGTAGAATAGGTAGTCTTGACGTGATAATGGTATGGATTGCGTTGGCAAAAAGTACCTGTCGTTATTGTCTGTGCGGCAAATGATCAGGTTCGTATTCCTTTTGGAAGACGAAATTTAATCGTCGAGGTAACGGGAAGCAACATTTAACATTGGGAGCCGATTAAACATCATCTCGTGTACTAAGGCTCTCAAGAGTTTAACGAAAGGATGTCATGTTATTCTTAGCAAATATCACCGCAACCAAAGACGAGACAAGTCAAAGGAGGAAAGAACGATTGAAGTATGTGCTAGTTTTCAAGAATTTCCTGAAGTTTTTCTGTGGGACTTGGCGGGGGTATACCACATCCACTCGACAAGTGAGTTTCGAATCGATTTGTACTGGTGCTACACCCGTAGCACGGACCCATATAGATTAGACGTTCGAAATGAAGGAGCTTAGCGGAGCAACTACAGGAACTTACAGGACAAAGGATTCATAAGACCAAGTTTCTCACCCTGGGGAGCTCCGGTCTTGTTTGTAAAGAAGAAAGATGGGTCTTTCCCGGATGTGCATCGATTACAGGGAATTGAACAAACTGACAGTGAGAACCGCTACCCACTCCCGGACCCTCGATCGATGACATATTCGCACCAGCTGCAAGGGTTCGGAGATTTATTCAAGATCGATCTGAGGTCAAGGTTATCACCAGTTAAGGGTTCGAGAAGAATACATTCCAAGAATTGCTTTTAGGACTCGATCTTACCGGTCACTTATGAATTCCAAGTTCATGTCTTTTGGTTTAAACTAATCGCCACCGACCGTGTTCATGGACCTTATGAAACCGGCGTGTGAGTAAAACTGTATATGGACAAGTTTGTAATAGTCTTCTTCAATGACATTTGGATCTACTTCCAAAGTAAGAGGAACATGAGGACACCTTAGGCAGATCTTGAAATTGCTTTAAGCAAGGATGAAGAATTGTACGCCAAGTTCTTCAAGTGTGATTCTGGATTCCAGGGTACAATTCCTCAGTCAAGTGATTGACTGTTCAAGGTATTCACGTGACCCTGCCAAGATTGAATCTATAAAAGATTAGGCTGTCTCTAATAACACAACAGAGATTGCCCAATTTTTGGGCCTTGCCGGCTAGTATAGAAGATTCATCAAAGGGTTTTTTCAAGTCGCCAAGTCAATGGACCAAACTAACCCAGAAAGGTGTCAAAGTTGATTTAGGGCGAATTAAACAAGAAGCAGCTTTTCAACTGTTGATGCAGAATAGCTGTGCAGATTGCACCAATCCTTGCCTTCCCTGAGGGAAGCAAATGATTTCATCGCATATGCGATGCTTCAAAGAGGGTGTGGGCGCTGTGTTGATGCAAGAGAAAAGGTGATTTCTTTGATCACGCCAGGTTAAAAATTCATGAAAAGAACTATTATACGACTCATGATTTAGAACTTGGGACAGTAGTGTTTGCTCTAAAGTTTTAGTGGCCTTATCTGTACGGAACCATTGTGCACGGTGTTCATGATCACAAAAGTTTACAACAACATCTTGATCAGAATGAATTAAATATGAGGCATACGATCGCTGTGGTTAGAGTATCTGAGTGTTTACGATTGCGAAATTGTGTATCACCCAAGGAAGGCGAATGTTGTGCTGATGCTCTGGCAGGAAGGAACGAGAAACCACTAAGGGTTCGGGGCCTTAGTGATATGGCTATTGGCTTGTTAGATCTTCCTAAACAAATCTGAAAGCTCAGACTGAAGTACGGAAGCCGGAGAACATCAAGAAGTGAGGATGTTTGGAGGTATATTGTTGTGAATTTAAAAGATCCGGTGGAAAATTAGAACGAAAAAGTTAGACACAAGTGCGGATGGAACTCTGTTGCTTAACTGGTAGAAGTTGGTACCATGTTATGGCGACTTAAGGACTATGATCCATGCACGAGTCCACAAGTCTAAATACTCTATTCATCCGGGTTCTGACAAGATGTACCAGGATATGAAGAAACTATACTGGTGGCCCAATATAAAAGCCAACATCGCCACCTATGTTAGCAAATGTTTGACCTGTGCTAAGGTCAAGGCCGAACATCAGAGACCATTGGGTTTGTTAGTACAGCCCAAGATACCTCAATGGAAGTGGGACAACATCACGATGGATTTTGTCACGAAGCTTCCTAAGTCGTCACAAGGTTATGACGCTATTTGGGTGATCGTTGACCGACTTACAAAGTCTGCCATTTTTATGCCAATGAGGGAAACATATCCCATGGATAAACTGGAAAGAATGTACCTAAAGGAGGTAGTTACGAAGCATGGAATACCTGTCTTAATTATCGGTGATCGTGATCCTCGGTTCGCATCAAATTTCTGGAGGTCACTTCAGAAGGCTTTGGGTACAAGTTTAGATATGAGTACTGCATATCATCCATAAACTGACGGACAAAGCGAGAGAACCATCCAAACTCTTGAGGGATATGCTAAGTGCTTGGTATATTGGGACTTTGGAATAAAATGGTTGGGTGGTTTATTTTTGTTTATTCTTTTTTTTTTCTTTTTTTTTGTTTTTTTATGTTTTTTTTTTTTTTTTTTCTTTTTTTTTTTTTAGTAACCTTTTGATTAATGTCTATGTTTTTTTTTGTTTTTCTTTTTTTTTTATTTTCTTTTTTCTTTTTTTTTTTTTTTTTATTTTTTTTTTTTTTTTTTATTTTTTTTTTTCTTTATATTTTTTATTTTTTTAACAATTTTACAGTAGTCGAGTTTTCATATATTAACAGTTATCATGCTAGCATTAAGCTGCACACGTTTTAAGCAACTTTATGTCGAAAGTGTTCGATTCACCCGTGTTGTTGGGCGAGGTTGGAACAAGTTCTAACTATGGTTCCAGAATTAGTACAAGAAACAACGGAGAGGGATCATCCAGATTCAAAAAAGATTCAAAACGCCTCGCGATCGACAAAGAGGCTACGCTGACTTAAAGCGTAAACCGATGAAGTTTCAAGTTGGAGATAAAGTTATGCTTAAGGTTTTGCCTTGGAAAGGGGTCGTACATTTTGACAAACAGGGGAAGTTAAACCCCAGATATGTCAGACCTTTCAAAGTATTGAAAAAGGTTGGAACCGTTGCTTACAAGCTTGAGCTTCCTCAAGAGCCGAGCAGGGTCCACAATACGTTTTCATTGTATCCAACTTGAAGAAATAGTTATTATGACGATCCATTAGTCGTTCCGTTGGAAGGACTACAAGTGGATGACAAGCTTCATTTTGTTGAAGAGCTTGTAGAAATCATAGATCGCGAAGTCAAACAATTGAGGCAAAGCCATGTCCCAATTTTCAAGGTTCGATGGAACTCTAGGCGGGGTCCTGAGTTTACGTGGGAACGTGGAAGATCAATTCAGGAAAGAGAAAATATCAACCTCTTCACCAAGACCGACACATCATCAAGGTGCGTGTCATAACCTTGAGGAAAAGGCTCATTTATCGGGGGCAGTCTAGTAACACCTCGTGTTTAGGTCATTGTATGACATTATGTAATTCACAATTTATTTTTAGGGTTTACGCGTTTGCTCTTAAATCGTAATCGTTAAGCTAAATCGCGTAAACTAAAAATGATCATTCAATGTAAAACGGGGTATTTAAACGGATTAAACGTTTACATCAAGCAAGTGTTAAATGATTATTTAGAGGATAATTATTATCATTGCACATTTTTTTTATTGGTTACGTTAAGTGTTTACGTTTCGCGATAAAGTACGTTTAGGCCTACCCGGAAGCACGTTAACTTATCTACACTTCATTAAATACCCAAAATTTGTATCCAATACTTAAAGTTTATTTAAAACTTCATTTATTATCACATTATACATTATTCTGCATGAAAGAATTCAATCAAAACTCTACATGTGCAAGTCTATACATTTTATTAAGTCTATTACAGGTATGCTTTATATAGTTGCAAGTATTCATTGATATAAAAGATCAAAACATATCCTAACTTATACACAAGCATGATTTCGTGTATAAGTGACTAGGATAAGCCAAGATAAGACTAATAAGTTCACAAATATCTTCATAAAAGATCTAGCATGCAACTTGAACTCATGATCTAGCCAAAACATATCCGAAGATAAGATTCAACTTTTTTCCAAGTCTTTTCCACCTTGCATACTTCCACTAGACATCAAATATCTTCATAATATCTTCCAAGTAGTATATATATGCATGCATATGTGAGCTAGGGACTTATACACTTCACTTCATTACTAGAAAAATCACAAAACTCCCTCTTCCTCCTCTCTTAAACCCACGGCATCAAACACCCTCCAAACCAAATCCATAGCTTGATTTTCTTTCATCATATTAGTGTTTATACATCATACTTAAGGTATTCTAAGAAGAATTGAAGGGTTGGTTATGCTTTGAAAGGGTTTTAACAAGATATTACAAGATTAGGGTTTTTGGTTGAAATTAGGGTTTTCACCTTATATTTTCAAGCCAAGGTTGTTAATCACAAGGGTGTGATTGTTATTATTTTCTCTACTCATCCACACAAGGTTATTTAAAAGCTTAATCATTTCATAACTAAGATTTTATGTGTTCATATGTTATATTTAGCTAAAATCACATTTAGGTACTTCTTGAATATGTAAAATGATATTTTTAATTTATGATTTAATGTTTTATGAACTTATTTTACAGTCACATGATGCTATTATGATGTTAATTTTAAAAGGGATGTATAAGTGTTTTAACATGTTGTTTAAGTATAAACATGTATATGTACAAATTAGGGTTTCTAATGTTAACTTATGAGTTACAAGTGAAAATGGTAGTTAAACTTGTTATCTTGAACACACTTGAGTAAAGTATGATCTAATGGACTTTATATATGTAAAACATAAGATAGAAATGTTGTGAAGTAGTTGTAATAAGGTGTTGAAGCTTAATGGTACAAAAATCAAGCTTAAAACATGTCTAAATCACAAAACCTCAAACTTTCTATTTTGGTTCGATTTTGGAAGCAACCATATTATGTTTTATAAATATATTTCATCTCATAAGGATTCTAAAATGATAAGAAACTCGAAAAAAACGATTATATAACGAAGAGATTCACTAGTTACCGAGTTTACGACGGCTAGAACTACTTTATAAAACTTATTTTATAAAAAGTTACTATTCATGGAGAAAACTTATAATTGTATAACATCAATAATATGATAAACTTTCAAGTCGAGAACGTGTCAAAAGAATCGCTAAAATTGGACAGCTATAACGAATAAGTTAAGTACTAAAAACGGCTTTAGTTAATTTAAAGTACTTAAAAAAAAAAAAAAAAAAAAAAAAAAAACGATTTTATAGCTGTTATGAATTAAAACAACTATTCATACTGAATCTCAAAAACTTAAAAATATGATTTTAATGATCACTCGTTCTTAATGAGAAAAGCCTGTTGTGGGCGTAAGAAACGCGAGGAGAAACGACTTAAAACGACAAGTTATGTCATTTTTATACTAAAGGCGTAATTATAAACGTTTATACTTTATAATTACGATTTTCACTTACCACGATTAGATGGTGATATAGCTTTTATAGAATATATATTTTATTTAGTTATCGAAAGTGCTATCTTACTGGATTTTCATAATGAGGGCTTCCTTCGGATGGCCGTATTGACTAGTTTGTTGGATTTACGGATTTAAAGTGTCCCTAATCCTAGTACCGTCATGTCGATGACTATTAATTATGTAGCCCCGAAACGATAGTACGATGATAAAACTATGTATAGGATTATATATGGTAGTTGTTGACAACGTACTTGAATATGATTCGACCTATTTTAACTAGGTTGCCATTCGGGCGGTTAGTTGAGCGTTTTTCATTTGGGATATTTTTATTATCTATTTACTCACTCAAGGTGAGTTCATTGACCCCATGTTTTTACCATTTATTGATTTACAGGGTTTTTGGGGTGAGAATCATATGCGTAAGCTTTACAAATTGGACGCAAGTGTACATTTTATCATGATTACGTTTTGCCTAAGTAGCGATAACCCACTATGCCCATGAATCATGAACTGTCAATTACTGGAATGTGAGCGCGAATGATTATAGATAGATCTATTTGGGATTGACTTCCCCGTTCGGGTGACTAGCTTATCAAAAGGAATACGAACGTATATGATGTCGGATACTGGCTGTTACGGGTTTTTGAACATCATCACGGGAATGTAGGCAATCTTATTTATTGTATTCAATTATGTCGAGCGTCAGTATCATGATCTTAGGCAAAACGTAATTGCATTTTGTGATGTCTGCATCTGTTTGCATTTTCACTGGGAAAGTCTTTCGGTCCTTTCCTGCATAATACATTTACATAAACTAAGAAATTCACCAAACTTTTGTTGACATTTGTAAATGGCAAATGTTTTTTAGGAAGGTCATTAAGACGAGGTGCGAAGGATACATTGGGGTTGGTTATTATTTTGAAGTCATGCATTAAAGATTTAGTAGAATTACATTTTGTATATTGTTATGATTGTATTAGGCTAGAAATCTTTTTAATAATAACAAGGTAAACAAGTAAAGTTTGTGCTTTTGTAACACATAATTTATTAAATCCAAGTGTATAGTTTTAAATGATTTTTGGTCGACTACCACTCTTTTTTTTCTTATATTATCTTGTGTTATTGATCTGAGAAGTAACACGCCCCAGACCCTTATTCCGCTGCGACCCAATTTGGGGGTGTTACAACTGATCTGTTCGAAGCACTTTATGGTCGAAAGTTCCGTTCACCTGTTTGTTGGGCCGAGGTTGGACAAGTTTAACTCACCTGTCCAGAAATAGTCCAAGAGACAACTAAGAAGGTCATTCAGATCAAGCAAAGAATGCAAGCCGCTCACGACCGACAAAAGAGTTACGTCGACTTAAAGCGTAAGCCGATGGAATTTCAAGTTTGGGATAGAGTTATGCTCAAAGTTTCACCTTGGAAAGGGGTCGTACGTTTTGGCAAACGGGGAAAGTTGAACCCCAGATATGTTGGACCCTTTAAGGTGCTGGCAAAGGTTGGATCTGTTGCTTACAAGCTTGAGCTTCCTCAAGAGTTGAGCAGGGTTCACAATACATTCCATGTATCCAACTTGAAGAAATGTTACTCCGACGAACCATAAGCCGCTCCGTTGGAAGGACTACATATTGATGATAAACTCCAATTTGTGGAAGAGCCCGTCGAAATTATGGAACGAGAGGTCAAACGATTAAAGCGAAGCCGTATACCACTCGTTAAGGTTTGCTGGAACTCGAGGAGAGGTCCTGAGTTCACATGGGAACGTGAAGATTCGTTCAAAAAGAAATACCCACATCTCTTCACAAATAAAGCGTCTTCATCCACTACAACGTCTTAAGCTTTGAGGACAAAGCTCTTCTAACAGGTGGAGACTGTAACATCTCGCATTTTCAGGTCATTTACGACTTCATTTATTCTATTATTTATTTTTAGACTTTTACGTGTTCGCTTTTAATTTTTACCGTTAAGCTAAATCGTGTAAACTAAAAATGATCATTTAACGTAAACAAGCATCAAACAATTAAATTTCTACGTCAAGTAAGTGTTATAAAGTTGTTAGGATGATAATTTATAACTTTACGCTTTTTATTGTTATAGATTACGTAAAACGTTTACGTAACGCAATAAAACTATACTTTTGCATGCATGGCAAACATAATACCCAATGCCCCAAAACTACAAAAATACTTGTAGTTTATAAGCCCTAGCCGAATATATATACATACATGCACATACTCATTCAAATTAAATCCAATAAACACCACTAACTAATAAACAAGCTTATGTGTTAACCCTTGGATAATACACTTTTCCCTATTAACTAGTTCAACACCATTCCTTGTCCCTTGCAGTGCATGTAATCAGCTAGAAACAAGGACGGACAGGAGGGATGCTTAGTCAATGTCAATCACTCTTATAAGTAACATGCATTGCCTAAAGCCTCACCATACTACTTTCTTACATACCTAGTATATTGTAACATAAGCACCTTACCTAAACACCTCATAAGCCGTCCTCATTAGGACAGAAAACAACATCAAAACAATGTTCTAAGCTTGTTAAGTGGTATGTACACTCATGTTTACCTATAAATAGAACCCATAAAGCAACATTAACACCACATTAAATCATTTCAGGAAAATCAAAAAAAAAAAAAAAAAAAAAAAAAAAAACACACAAACTCTCTCTACTCCTCTCAAACCCACGACATCACTCACACACATATACACAATCCATATTTTTGATCTCTAAGCTAGTGCAAGTGTTCAAGGTTCATTGTTGGTCATATATAAGGTGTCTTGGAAGCTTGGATTGGGTTAAACAAGGGTTTTTACAAGAAAGGTTTTCAATTAGGGTTTATAAGAAAATTAGGGTTTTCTAAACCTAATTTTCTAGTTAGGGTTTCATGGTTGAATTTGATCTTGTTCATCATTCATCATATCTTCATTAAGGTCTTCTAAGAACCCTAATCTTTTCATTTTATAATTTATATAATTATTATATTGTTAATCATCACCTAGGTTTTATTTTATGAAGTTAAAAAAATAAAAACATTTATATGTATACACGAATTCAATTTTTATTATGATTAAAATAAGGTTTTAAATGTGTCAATATGCTTAAAATAAGGATTTACAAGTGTTGGATAATTTATATAATTATTTGTCAAGTTTTGATTTTTTTTATTTATTTATAAAGTTATGGAAATAAATAAATATGTGGGACTTATTTCTTGAACAATATGGGCGCTTATTATAATGTAGTGGACTTAATTTATACACATGTGTGCATTGTATAAATAGAGGACTTGTGATAATTACATCTATTATAAGTTATTACACATAAAAAACAATGTTATTTAAAATGTTATAAAAACTAATTCGAGTTACTGTTAGCAAACAGTACCTATGAGGAAAATTATTTTATAATTTTATAAAAATAATACTTTTATTAGCTTTCTAAATCAATAAGGAACTTGAAAATCCGATAAATAACGAAGGAGTTATGACGTTTACAAGATTTACAATTATAAAAGTATTTTTATAAAAGAAAGTTATAAAAATAATACAATTCGAATTTAAGTTAAACATTTGATATTTTTCTGTAAAATTAGATTGTATTATGGATTATAAAAGGTAAGAAACTTAAAAATCCATATGGGTTCTTGATTTAAAACTATATGATTTCGAATCTGAGATATTTCTTTTATATTTTTCTGTAAAAGTAGATATTGTAAGGATTCTAAAAATGCAAGAAACTTGAAAAACCAATGGATAATGAACTAGTTATGACTTTTTTTCATGTTTATGTAAGAAAATAAACAAAAGTGACTTTATAAAAGTAATTTTATAAAAACTAATTGTTTTACAGAAACATACAATGGACAAGGACTATGTTAGATGATATAAAATTTAATTATGAATCCGTGGACATAATAATCACTAGAAACCGAATTAAAACGAATAAGATACAATAAATATACGATTTCAACAATTAAAATTTTAAAAAAGTAATTTTATAAATCTACACTTACTGTTACTGTTCATAAAAGTAAATGTAATATTTGATTAGATTTTTCAAATACGAATCCATACATGTAAAGAACGATGAAAACAGGGTTAAAACGAATAAGTTACGACGTTTTTAAGTTATAACGATTAATTATATAAAAGTAGTTTTATATAATTTATAAAATATTATTAAAGTTACTGTTCATCAGTGATTATAATATTACAAATATGATATTTGACTAGAACATTCAAAAACAAAGCCACAGATATAAATAACATATTTAAAACGAGAAAGAAATGACGTTTTTTACTAAAGTGATATTTATAACATTTTTTAAATATTATTTTCTCAAATAATTAAAGCATTTATATAATGGAGTTATATAAATAAGACATCAAGTATTTTTGGCAAATAACGAATTGTTGGACAAGTATACAATTTTTACAAACACTTTTAGGTGGTGATGTAACTATATAGAATTATATGTGGTATTAGTTATTCAAAGTACATGGTACTTATACGACCTATATTTAATTAGGTTGCATTCGGTCATATCAGTGACGTTTTCGTTCACTTGATTCATATACTCCAGTTTATTCACTAAGGTGAGTTTATAGCCCCATGTTTTACTATATCAATGATTTACAACTTTTGGGGTGAGAAACATGCATTGTTTTACGATTGGATGCAAGTACACATTTTTACATGATTACGTGTTTGCCTAAGTAGCGATAACCCTCTGAGCCCATTATCATGAACTGTCAATTACTTTGTGTGAGCGCGAATGTTATAAATAGATCTATTTGGGATTGACATCCCCGTTCGGGTGAGTAGCGCTCATTGTGCCGGTTTATCAGATAACGGACGTATACCATGTCGGATTTAGGATGTTGCGGGTTAGAACATCATCACGGGCAATGTTGACAATTTATATTGAAATTCATACATGTCGAGCTTTAGTGTCATGAGCTTAGGGAAACGTAATTACATTTTGTGATGTTTGCATCTGTTGCATTATCACAGGGAAAATCTTGCGGTCCTACATTACATTTTACATAAACCTATGAATTCACCAACTTTATGTTGACATTTTAAAGCATGTTTTCTCAGGTCAATGAGGCACGAGGTGCTAAGGATACATTGGGGATACTCTTTTGGGGAGTCATGCATAAAAGATTTGGAGTCATTACATCTTGGGATATTTGTTATGATCTAAAATCTTGTTATTTCAATGTTGAACAATTTAAGCCGTTGTGCTTTGTATTAAACAATTTCAATAAATCCAATGTATCGTATTTCAAACGACTCTTTTAGAGGTCGTTCTCATATCTTGTGCTATTGATCTATGAAGTAACGCTCCCGGACACATTATTCCGCTGCGACCCAATTTGGGGGTGTTACAGATTGGTATCTAGAGCCAAGGTTATAGAGAACCAGGTCAAATGTTTTTACTTGGACTATAACCGTTTTCAAACATTGCATCATAAAAAGGGATTTTTATGGGACATTCATTCATACATTACTTGTTGCATTAGTTGGGTATACTAGATGCTGCATGGTTCTCATACGTGTTTATAATATATTAAGTATATTATTATTGGTCTTATATATGTACTAATGTAAACTCTCTTTGAGTGTTACAGATACAGTCATGTCATCGGATTCGGCATCATCCGAGGTTACATATACGTCTATATCATCGCATGGAGACCCGCTAGCTTGGGCTGTGGACTTCTTCAGACTCCAGGAGCCCGACTCACCGGAGGCTGCACCGGCATCACCGGACTACGTGCCTGGCCCTGAGGAGCCAGAGCAGGCACCGCTCTCGCCAGATTACGTGTCAAATGAAACTGTGTTTGCTTAACTAATGTTGTCCAAGACAAACAGGGATCGTCAATCCTGATAGATCTATCCATAACATTCGCGCTCCCTCAACCGGTCATCCGGTCAAGAAATTGACAGTTCATGATAAAGTGGGCAATATAGTAAGTTGGGTTGTATAAGAACTTAGACCCAAATAGTAAATCAGTAAATGTACTTGTGTTCAACTGTTTAGAAATAAGCAATGTTCTCACCCCAAAAGATGATTTATCAAAACATAAAAGCTAGGCTATGAAAACTCACCTAGAGTCGTTTAATCGTCGAAGACATTGCGCGAGCAACGGATTTAAGGCCACCGTCCAAAAATCGCGACTCAAACCAACAACACCAAAGTCTAATTAATAACAAATTATTGAGTTTTACAATCTAAGATTAATGTATGCAGTAAATTATGCAATTGGTCAAAAGGTATGGTCACTTAGGAGTTAACGTTTTACGTTTTCAAAGCGTTGATTAAACCGTTGACCTTAGTGACGTCCTTACAATTATAAGCAAATATACCAGATCTGTTAATAGTATTTTTATGTGTCGCATCAATATTCACAAGTTTATCCTAAGAAGTATATGAACATCACTTTGTATATTTTTATCCCGCTTTATTATTATTATTTGTAGTCCGTATAGCTAATTTGATTGTGAGTTTATCAAATTCCATATATGACAGGTTCGCTCCAACATCGAATAAAGTTTTCATTTTCTTGAAAATATATTTATTATAAACACTATTGACTTTCTTCGTAATTAATAATACACGACTTTTATATTTTTCAAATTCTTTATACTTGTTAAAATCGTTATACGTCTAAAGAAAAAGAACGCATAAGCTTATAAATATTTTTAGCATCAGCATTTAAATACCGCGTTCAAAAACTCATTTATACCTTTATAATTTTAACTTATTAGTCATTTCATAAGTTTTTATATCCTTTTTTTTTTTTTTTCAAGCCGCGTTAAATGATACCAGAGCGTAAAACTTAGTTATCGTTGTCAATGAACAAAGGTTATATAAGTTTTCTAAATTATAAAGTACAGTTCGTTAAAGGATCTCGCCCCAGAAACCCTTCGATTTGGTCTACCTGAAGCTCGTAACATCGTCCTGAGCCGCTATATCCCTTCCATGTCCTAATAACATAAAATAAAAAACATCTTACACGTAAGGGGCCTATGTATTTACATGCAATTTGCAAATTAACCTCATGCAATTATTCTATAAATATAAGACTCACATAAGCATTCTTTATACATAAAGCATCACATTGCATTACTTGTTCTTCTTCCTTTTTCTTTTCCTGATTCATGATGTCATACAAACGAGGAACTCACACCCTAATAATCATTGTATATATGGGTTTTCTCATTGTCAATTTGATATTATACGCCAATGCAATGTGAAGTTATCTTTCCTACAAACTCACATGGTTTGCTCTTCTCTTTTCTGATTTGGGTCTTGAACAGCCGTCAAACCCACTACGGTGTTTTCTTGTCTCCCACTCATGCACATATGAATCTTTCATATATATATAATATATAATATAGTATAATTATATATATATATATTTATATATATACTTATAATATATATAATTATATATAATATATAAATATATATATATATATATATATATGATCCCTCCTTCCTCACATTATAGTATATAACGTTTGCATGTATGACTTAACCCTCCTCCATAACCCTCGGCATCGGTTCTCCTTTTAATATGTTAGTCACGGGTTCCAGAAACTAAGGCGAAGTGGTGTTGGTTTCGCCTAATGTGTCGTGACAGATCAGTAGTTGATAGACGAGGTAACACAGGACAACAACTAGGCTCTGAAATAAACACAGTGGCAGAGAGGACCAGCTGATTGGAGTACCTTACTATTTCGACAATCAGGGCAGCCCCTTGTGCCATGCATGGGGTCACAAGGGGGGGGGGGGGTAGTCCCTTTGGACATGCCGTTTAACAAGGCTTTAAGGTGGACCCACGAGCATGGTTCATTATTGACTCTCACAGAAGTCTGGATGCGTCCGCTAGTGAGGGTCAAGAAGCTCGCCATGGATATTTCGCATTGGGTTACTTGGTAAATGTTTCGAGCAAGTGTACAAGTCCATGTCTCAACATAATAAATGCTACAATGATTCACGAGTTATTCCCATGTTTATTAGTCCCTTGCGAGTCATCCTAGGACCTTACGTATGTGTTTTAAGCTGTTGCAGGTTCCTTCGATTCGTTATTAGTTTTGCTAACTGTTTAATAAGTGTTTACTAGGGTTCATATGTCTTATTGTATGTAATGGGGGGTATAACCCATTCTCTTCATGTAGTGATTTCGCGTGCTAACCTCGCATGATAAACTATGCAAGTCGTAGTTTTTCAATTCGTAAGGATCGAGTGGCTGATAAACCTACTAGTAATGACACATAAAGGTTAACCTGTGAGGATGACTTACCGAGGTCCAAGAGCTGATGAAAAAAAAAGTGTGGCTGAGGAAGAAAAATAGTGGAGATACAGTTTGGGCTTAGTTCTATCTCATTCAAAAGGCTTACACCCACTTGGCTCATGTACATGACCAAAAATTGATTTTGAACGTATAGTTGACTTAAGTGATTTCAGACTATTGTTATCGCATAAATGTTCTGCATGGTTCTCAAATTTATACTTAAAGTATTCATTAGGTTTTTCCTGAGCTATTGATTAGGGAACTCCCAAAAACCCCACAATTACCCCATATGTAAATTTTTTCTAATACTGTTTTGTGATCACTACTGTTTCAACAATCTATTATTCACATTGAATTGGTGAACGTATCATGTATGCAGCGAGGATATTCAATTGAGAAAGATGATGTGGGGTAAGTGTGTAAGGGATGAGTGAATGTAGTGTAGCTTCATTCCATAATTATCTATTCGGTATATATGTATGTATTCAAATGTATAATCAGATAAATAAGTTTACAATATATAATATTGGGTTTTATATAATTATATGTATGATTCATTTAATCATTAGTATTGATATCAGGCCGGGCTTGGCTTATTTTGGGCTTTGAGCCCGAAACATGGACAATATTAGATTACAATCCAAGCCCATTTAACCCGACTAGCCTATTAATTGACAAGACTAATTTTAACTAATAAGACCGATAACATTCTTGTTCGTCTTAATAAAATTGAGGCTAACAGAATGTAAGGAGAAGAACTAATTAGGTGTTTTAATATTTTATTTGGAGTCATCTTGTGACTATAAAAACGGGATAAAATGCAGAAAGTTGAGATGTAGGTTTTATAAGGTAACTTGAGGTTAGCAAGTTGTGAAGAGTATATAGATGAGTTAAATCAAATAGGGTATAGAGTATCCATCGTTGTGATTGTTACATCGACTTGGGTGTGTGACATAATCGATGGTAACATATGTATGTATTGTTTTGTTTAGATTCTTTGCAAGATTAAGTAAAGGAATTGGAATTTGCTTTGCATCAGGTGAGTTTTACAGTCCTACTTTTTACTTATATTTTGGGATGGAAATGATGCAAACTGTTTTTGAATCATGAACCGTGATAAGTGTTTTTAAGTGTCAAACTATATGATTGCTATGTGCTATTGCTATGTGATATGAATTATGATAAGGCATGTGTATGTGAGGATGACATGACCTTGTGTGAGACCCGAACGGACTTAGCTAGTCAAGTGGGTCAGTCTTGCGCGGAGATATTCAGTCTTGCGCGGAGATATTCAGTCTTGCGCGGAGATAATTGTAGGACGGAGGGGTACGATCCACCCCAGATAAATGTGAATTTATGTTGTGATAGAATAGCCATGCATATATGTTCGTAAATGTTGTTTTTGTTGATCGCGGTGTCATAAGTGAGTCTTAAACCTGTAACTCTCACCAACAATTTTGTTGACGTTTTAAGCATCATTTTCAGGTGAGCAAAACGTGTGAAGAGTTAGGAAGAGGAATTAGCTGGACCATAGGCTTGCATTGCGGAATCTATGTTCATTTGTTTTGTCTTGGTTGGTTGCACTATATGAATTTGAATGATAAATGTTGTAGGTGTTATCATGACACTTTGTGTCTTTTATATATTGGATTTTAATTCATTTAGTATTTCTCTATTTTGACGCCTTGTGTTGTGATGATGCCTATTGATCATGCCTTGCGATTCCGCCTTGGCGGGGTGTGACAGATTGGTATCAGAGCCACAGGTTATAGAGAACTAGGTGGTTGGCCTAGACTATAACTTAGGAACCTTCATATAGTTGCATTTTAGGATCTATGTGTTTACATGTACGTAACTAGTATATACTTACATATATTTGAAAGTTTTCATTTGTCTATTTTGTCTACTACTTCCTAGTAATATATATATATATATATATATATATATATATATATCTATTTTTATATTATTGTGGTTCACTATTATTTAAGTACGGAATATGAATTGCACCTTTTTTGGTATTATTTATGTGTTTTTGTTTTCTTGCTCACTTATGAGTACGATCTCGACTTGTGAGTGATTCGACAATGAGAGATGTAGGATGGGAGCCGATTGAAGAGGAGCGTCTCGAGGAACCAAATGAGGGATGAATGTTAGGAGAATTGAAGAAGAGGTCGATCCGGATTTCCTCTCGGATGCTCATAGTAGAACTTGTCCTGCGGAGTCGGGTGACTCTTGTGAAAGCAAGGTCAAACCTGAGCGAGGCCCAGCATAAGTTTATTTCTTTTGTTATCTCTACACGTCACGGTCGTCGGTGAATTCATTTGGATTTTTTTGTATTTATGGTTTGGAATCTTCGTCCTTCTTTCTATCGTTTTGGGATTTTATCCTTATGTGTATATGTGTTGTTTTGATGGAGCATTATGTTAGAATTGTATGAGATTTGCTATGTGGTACGTTTGTATAAATGTGCGTTATTGTCGAGATGTGTAGTCTTGGGAGTAAGTATACGTGTGCAAAAGATGCAATTATAACTATGGTGGCCAACATAATTATAAAGGTATCACACACGTAGACTTGTGACATTGATCGATGTTGTGTGTTATGTGGTAGTGTAAGATGTGTTATGATGGGATGTATTTTGGATAGTTGAGTGGATAGTAAGATTTCTTTTCTATCTATTGTTTGCGGATATCGTGGATACCAGTTAGTATTATCGTTGCAATTCATAAGTTGGTTTGATAGCTCGTATCCGTCAAGATACATAACTCTCGTGTTAGTATTCCTTGTTGGTATTATGATAGAACTGGTGTTTTATGTCCTCCGTTCAACGTTTCGATTTGCTTCTTTTGTCAAGAGTAAGGGTGCTCTTTATTTTTGTTCTTTGATCATTTTTATGAGTGAGTCTCTACGATTTAGTCGGTTCTTGATGTTTCTTCTTAAGTTTCGTTGGTATGTGTTCGTTTTCAAATGATATTTTGGTATTGAAGTTCTTAAGGTGTTTGAAGTCCCTTTTCGAGAAAATAGTATCTTTTGTTTTGAGTCACGCGTTTCTTTTAGTAACACACTATGGAAAAAAAATTAAATAATAATAATGTTGAAGTGAATTTTGAATTTAATGAGATATTTGTTAAGTGTCGAAAACTTTATTTTAAATTGAATTATAAAAATAATATGCAACACATTTCTTTTATAGACATCCCTTGATTTTTTTATGAAGACTATATTTAAAATAAGTTTATGAAAATTTCATTTAATTTTTTTTTAAATTATTTACATTATTAACTAATATGATTCTACTATTTTTAAAAAATGACTGATATAAAGTTATGGAAGATAATTCTCGCGGGTAAAAAAAATTGATTTTTTTGTACAAGGTTCGTATTCTTTTATTTATAGGTCGTGATACGTGGTGTTATTCAATAGGTGTCTCTTGCGTCGATGGTACATTTGTTGTGTCGATAGTTTGTTTTTTTTCTTATCAATACATACATTCGGTTTGATTTTCCTTTGAGTTTTTGTGATTTTTGAATTTTTACCAAAAATTGGTACATGTAAAGTCTTGGTATTTGTTCATAGTTGGTTCGATATTCGTGCATTACCCTATTCGATTTACCGTGGTCCTTCAAATTTATTTAATGTTCGTATTATGTGATCTTAGAGTTGATGTTAGTTTACATCTTCTGAGTTGTGCCTATGTGATTGAGGTAGTGAAACGGATGAGTTAAGTTGTTATAATTAGAAGGTTCTTGTTTCACTATAGATCTAGTACCCTTAGTTATGAGAGGGTTGATATAGTCGTATGAGAGAATTGGTTATGAAGTATAAGGCTGAGAAAGTATACCATGAGGAGATGGTTAAAATGCCTTTTGTGGATTTGAAGGTGTTGGAGGTTCGTGGGGAAATGAACTAATATGAATGCGAGGTCTCGTAGAAGTACCAAAGTAGATGAGTCAAAATTATGTGATATACCTGTAGTATGTAAGTTCCCCAAAGTGTTCTCTAAGGATTTAATAGGTTTACCCCTCGGCGTGAAGTAGAATTTCATATAGAGTTAGTACAAGGAGCGACACCGATTGCGAAAGCTCGTGTCGTTTAGCGCCTACAGAGATGAAAAAGTTGTTGGAATAATTGCAAAAGCTGCAAGGTAAAGGTTTTAATCGACCTAGTTATTCACTATGAGGAAGCACATGTATTGCTTGTCAATACGTAGGATGGGTCGTTTAGGATGTGCATAGATTATCGCGAGTTGAGTAAGATAGATCTTTATTCAGACTATCACCCAATGAGGGTGGACGAAGATGAAATTCCAAAGACTGCTTTTAGGATGCGTTATGGACGCTATGAGTTTACGGCTATGCTTTTTTTTAGATTGACCAATGCACCAGTGATTTTTATGGACATAATGAATCGGGTGTGCTAGCCGTATATAGGCAAGTTTTCATCATGTTTAACAACGACATTTAGGTCTACACGAAGTCTAAGAAGGAGCACGAGTCGCATTTGAAGATGAATTTAGAGCTGCTGAAGAAAGAGAAGTGTCATGTAAATCCCAACAAGGTCGAAGCGGAGTAAAGAGGAAGCTTTTCGGAAGTTGTAGGAATAATATGGGTAATGAGCTGATCTTGGCATTACCGGAAGGATCAGACAATTTCGTAGTGATGCTTGGAGCAAGGGTTAGGATGCTTGCTTAGACGAAGAGAGAAAGTGATTGCTTATACGACGCAAAAACTGGAGATTTATGTGAAGAACGACATGACTCACGTTATGGACTTAGGCGTGATGGTTTTGCTCTAAAGTATAAAGGCATTATGTATACAAGATGAAGAGTGTGATCTATACGGATCATAAAAGTCTCTGACACATTTTCAATCAGAAGGATTGAACCTGAGGCACAGACGATGGATGGAGTTATTTAGGGGTTGTTATTGCGAGACCAAGTACCGTGTGGGAAAGGGCGGACGTAGTTGTTGATGCATGGAGTAGGAAAGGAGGAGTGAAGCCAAGATGAGTTTGAGATATATGTATGATGATCCAAGCTGAGATTAGAGAGAAGATGTTAGTGGTATAGATTGAGTCGTCCAAAGCAGAGAACGCGTCAACAGAGATGTTGCGTGGCTTGGACTAACAAATGGAGAAAAGAGATGGTGGTGGGTTATAATTTTTGGATATAATTTGGATTCTTATGGTAGGCGACGTAAGGACTTTGATTATGGAGGAGGCGCATGCGACGAAGTATTCTGTTCGTCCTGGAGTGAGTAAGATTAATATGATCTTAGGTATACGAATTGGTGGCCGAGTATGAGGAAGGATATAGTTGGTGGTGTTAGTAAGTATTAAGCGCGATTGGAAGTAGAAGATGAGCATCAAAGGTCTTCAGGTTGTTACTACAACCTGAGATACCCAATTAGAAGTGGAAAAGGAAAGATTAACTATTGATAGTAAATCTAAGTTATCAAGATCGAGTAGTGGATGGGATGCGATTTGGGTGATAGTCGATAGACTGACTAAGTTATCCCATTTTCTAGCAATACGAAAAGAATATAAGATGGAGTAGTTGGCAAGGTTGTATATAGATGAGACCGTTGCAAGACATGGAGTGCACGTGTCGAGCATTCCTGATAAAGATGGAATGTATATTGAGGTTTTGGAAATGGATGTAGAAGTCATTAGGAACACGAGTAGATATGAGTACTGCCTACCATCCATAGACTGATGCTCAGAGTGAGCGTACTTTTCGGACATTGGAAAATATGTTTAGAGCTTGTGTGAGAAATTTGGTGGTAGTTGGGATACTCACTTTCCGTGAGGTGAGTTTTCCTACAAAGATAGTTATCATTCGAGTATTCGAGGTGTTTTCATTAGAGGTATTGTATGGAAGAAAAGGTAGGTCGCCTGTTTTATAGGCTGAGATTGGATAAATTAAGATGATTGGACTTGAGTTGGAGCAAGAGACGACTAAGGTAGTCGTGATTAAGGAAAGACCTAAGGAAGCCAAAGATCGTCAAAAGAGTTAAGTTGATAGTAGAAATGAAACTTTTAGGGTTTAGTGTTGGTGATCATGTTATGATGAAAGTCTCACCTTGGAAAGGTGTAGTACGTTTTGATAAGAAAGGTGAGTTAGCACCTAGGTATATAGGACCATTTGAGATTCTTGAAAGGATTGGCCCTGTAGCTTATTGGTTAAGATTGCCCGATGAGCTGAGTATCGGGAGTTATTTGAGTGGTGTTAAAATTACGAGTAAACCTGAAATCGTGATGAATTTTTTTAGGACGTTGAGCTTGTATCAACTCATATCTTAATTTCAAAACAGTTCTTGTTTGATGAGTTGCGGGATTAAGATATGAATCACGTTGTTACACAACTTAAGGTTTTTGAGGAATTTCCTCGAGGACGGGCGAGGTTCATGTAGTTGGATGTTTCTCTTCGTTTATAGTTGTTATGTTGCAATTCGTATATTTGTGTGGGTAAGCAAAGTTATTAGCAGTAAGATTCCAATAGTTAAATCTCGGGACGAGATTTCCTAAAGAAGGGGATACTGTGACAACCGTCGTTTGAGTCAATTGGTCAGTTTGTTTAGAATTTATTTGAAGCGTTTATGTGCGTTCTTTATGTGTTTTATGTATTTTGTAAAAGATATGTGTATGAGATTGAAGTACATGCTTTATGAATCATGGTACTAGTTGAAATGAGATTGAATGGAAATGAGATCATTTAGAAGCTTTGCATAGTTTCAAATGTCGTGTACGTAATTTTTTGTGTACGTACTATATATATATTATGTTAGAAATAATTAGAAGTGAAGGCTTGTTAGAAATCTAGTTAGAAAGTTCAAGGTTTAGCGAAATAAGCAAAGGTTTTAACCTAGAATCAAAAAAATATAGGTATTAAAAATGTAAATAATAATAAATAAAAAAAATTACAATATAAAAAAATGAATTTTAGTAAAAGAAAAGAAAAAGGAAAAGATATCCTAATTAGATTTCAACTTGTTTTTTGTAATTATCTTTTAAGGCCTATAAATACAAATCAAACCTAAACCAAATCACCTTGATTTTTCCTCTCATTTCCTTGGCCGGTCGAACAACACAAAACAAGAAGAAAACCCCAAAAATTTTTAGGGTTTTGATTTTCAAGAGTTAAGGTATTGTTTTCTAAATTTTTTTAATACAATTTATTTTAATTAACGTAACAATCATTAAGGATGGATTAGGTTATTGTAAATAATCTATAATTAAGAGGTTTTGATCATCAAAAATC